>JAFEUB010000975.1:157500-206416 GCA_024529925.1 Ophthalmolycus amberensis | reverse complement strand
CGTGTAGCCCTCACAATTCAAGCTTCGACTGCCAGGGCGATTCTGGTCTTTTGCTGGTATACAGAGATTAAGGAAGTGTTTTCTGGAACTTGCCAAGATAAATGTGAGCAAGCGCCGTGAAAAGTTGTATAGACTAAGGTATTCATCACTAAACAAAGACATATATTTTTCTTGTCGTAATTCATGTCAGTGTCCTTTTACTGTAGGTGACTGACAGACAGTTTCTGGCCAGTGAGGCTTGGAGCAACAGTGATGATATTCTTCAAGATCTTGACATCTCTAAAGTGGCAAGTGGTGTTGTTGGTGTGGCCATTCGAAGTTCAACAATACCCGGATTTGAAAATTACCTCAGAAGTTTGCACCCAATGCGTCATCCTGATGATAAATTCTTATGGGAATTCTGGGAAAAGGAGTTTGGATGCAGTCTTGGAGCTACACAATCACATGCAGCTTCTCTCTTTCCTGCTAAAGTGTCCTCTCAGAAAGGTTCTCTGCCACTCTGCAGTGGGACAGAGTCCCTGGAGGAGTGAAGAATCCCTTCACTGATGTCTCCCAGCTTAGGGTGGCATATAACGTCTACCTTGCTGTTTATGCTGCAGCTCATGCCCTTCACAGCCTTCTCTCCTGCCCTGATAGAGAAAGCTCATCGGGAACAACAGCTCCACCTGCTCTTCTCCAAAACACATAAAACCCAAAGAGGTAAACAGTATTGTCCCTGAGTCATCTTATTCACAAGGGTCTTTTAATATCATCAATGCATCTTTTGTAAACAGTATACAGAATTTTAAATGTTAACAGACTTTTCAACATTTTGTACTTTCAGCTGTTGCAGCACTTGAACAAATTGAATTTCACCACACCACAGGGAGATATGTTTTATTTCCAAGGTGCCGACATTCCAGCAAAGTACGACCTTGTCAACTGGCAAGAAACCCCTGAGGGGTCACTCAAACTTGTTTTGATCGGTCGTGTGGACGGGTTTGACCTCCACCTTAATGAATCAGCTATTCAGTGGAGCACAGGATCCACCAGGTAGTCAGATCAACAAGTCGTCTCATGTCTACTAACAAAGTTGCTGTTGATTTGTCGATTTGTTGATTCACCAGACTATGTCATTGAGAATGTTGAACATTGAGATTTTTGTGCAGGTGCCTGTTTCAGTGTGCACTGAGAGCTGTCCCCCAGGTACCCGAAAGGCCAACAGGAAAGGAGGACCTCTCTGCTGCTTTGACTGTATCCAATGTGCTGAAGGGAGATTAGCAATCAAACTGGTGAGGAAATTACAAGACAACCTTAATGTAGCTCTTTGTGTTTTATTTTTCTTACCTCCTCTCTCTTCCTCTCCCAGATTCCCTTCACTGTGAGCGTTGTCCATCTGAGTTTTGGTCCAATGCTAAACAAACTGCCTGCATCCCTCGTCAGCTGGACTTCCTTTCCTTTAATGAAACCTTGGGCATCACCCTGACTACAGCAGCTCTGTCTGGTGCAGTGGTGACAACAGCTGTGTTTGTGTTGTTTCTCTGTTACCGTCAAACACCTATGGTAAGAACCTATACTATATAACACATGAGTGTGTTGTATGCATTTGAAATTCTTCCACATTCCTCTCTTTAATTTGTTTTTGTCCGTGCAAAGGTATTGTATTGTTTAAGTGGTCACATATTTGTCTGGTAATCTGATTCCTCTCAAGGTGCGAGCCAACAATTCAGAAGCTGAGCTTCCTGCTTCTCCTGTCCCTGAAGTTGTGCTTCCTGTGCTCACTGGTCTTCATTGGTCGCCCATCAGTCTGGTCGTGTCGGTTCCAACAGGCAGCTTTTGGGATCAGCTTTGTACTTTGTGTTTCCTGCCTGCTGGTCAAAACCGTAGTAGTTCTTGCTGTTTTCCGCTCGGCTCGGCCTGGTGCTGGAGCCTTGATGAAGTGGTTTGGTCCAGGCCAACAGAGAGGAAGTGTCTGCCTCTTTACATCTATACAGGTGTGAATATTGTTTTGTTGATTCAATGATGAGAACATTTCTTCACTTGATATAAAAAATGATAACACTGACATGTGTTTACTTTTCTCAGATTATCATCTGTGTGACATGGCTGTCCCTCAGCCCCCCTGTGCCTCAACGTGTTCTGGGTTTCCAAGGGTCAACGGTCACCTTGGAGTGTGCCATGGCCTCTGTGGTGGGCTTCTCTCTGGTTCTGGGTTACATTGGTCTGCTGGCCTGCACATGTCTCCTCCTGGCCTTTCTTGCTCGGAAACTCCCTGACAACTTCAACGAGGCCAAACTGATCACCTTCAGCATGCTGATATTCTGTGCTGTCTGGGTGGCCTTTGTCCCTGCCTACATCAGCTCTCCTGGGAAATACACTGTTGCTGTGGAGATTTTTGCAATCCTGGCCTCTAGCTATGGTTTACTGCTCTGCATTTTTGCCCCCAAATGTTTCATCATTCTCTTTAGGCCTGAGAAAAACACTAAGAAACACCTGATGGCAAGGTAGTTTTTCTGGCTTGAACATGAGCATATAACTTTGTCTGGTGGAGGCAGTAGCCCCGGTATCATGCAATTGTTCATGTATGCATTATGTCAATTCCTTTCATATAAATAATGCTTTGTGTTAATGTGCTAGTATGAAATCAGCAAACCTCTTGCAGCTACACGTAATTATGGCTTTCGTTGGTAACTAAATATTGTTCATACTGTTCATAGGCATCATTAAATGTAAACATCCATCATCAACCATTAAAGAAAAAACACTTTTAAATTAAAATCAGCTCACTATGTTCTTGATATATTTTGCATTAACGTGGTTGGTTGTTCTCTTTTTCTGTGTTTTAAATAAATATACTGTACCTCAACTGAATTAAGCTCTCGACCTGTTTTTACTACACAACATTAATGTATAATCAATTCAATTCCATTTATTTATATAGCCTAACATCACAAATAATACATGTGCCTTAGGAGGGCTTTCCAATCCATGCAACATATTATGACATCCTGTTCTTGCACCCTTTCAAGAACAGGACAAAAGACTCTGGGGAAAATGGAAGAACTAATGGAAGGAACCTCAGGAAAGCAACTGATGAGGGATCTCTCACCCAGGATGGATAGAAGTGCAATATATGTCATGTGATGTCCATATGACAATAATAATAATAATACCTAATAGCAGAAATAAAATAAAAGTATTACCACCAAAAATAACAGCAGCATGGGATATATTTAATGTCACATATTTATTAATAACTATTCAGATAATTTTGTATTTTTATTTATTTTTTGTACGTTGTCATATCATTTTCCGTTCATTTTACACTATGTTTTGCTATTCATTTTTTTTTCTTTTTTTACTTTTCAGATATTTTCACTCATTATTTCTTTTTGGATATGTTACTAATATATTATTATAGTTTAACAATATTTTTTGGATATTTTTCTAATTATTTTTTAATATTTCCCACTCTGACTAACACAGCAGTAATATTACAGCAGTGTGTCTCTGTGTTGTTATCCTTCACTCGTCCACCAGGTGTCCTCAGACTCACCTGTTTACTTGTACCCTCATGAGCCCTGCAGAACCTGAACCAGAACCAGAACCAGAACCTCAACCAGAACCTGAACCTGAACCTGAACCAGAACCAGAACCTGAAACAGAACCTGAAGTCCTCTCGCAGATATGTATCAGTAATTTTCTTTGAAGAAATCTGACAGTAAAATTAAAAACTACTTGTTTCAAATATTTTCTCAAATCAAGTTCGATTTGTCCTGATTCATACTTGATCTTTTTAAACTGGTCGACGTGTTTGTGATGTTTAAATGTAGCAATGACCCAGGTACTCCGTATTCCTGCAGTACCCCACACAGGACTCTCCAAGTCCACATGAAGTGGAAACAGATGGTCTCAGATTCACTACTGAACTACTGCTTCTCTATTTACGCTTAAACAACATTTAAAATGTGTTTAATGTTTTCTTTAATTTCAAGTACTTTATGTAGTTCTATTATTTATTGTAGTTTTATATCATAATGTTAAACATTTTGAACTGTTAAAGTTTGTTGCACTAATAAATAAACCTTAAAATAATCATCAAAACCTCAGTGCTTCAAATCAAACAATTTATTAAGAAGAGTAAAACAAATTACATACTTCTGTTTATTTGTAAAATAAATATTAAATCAAACAAACTGATCAGCAGATTATCAATATTTCAGAATCATGTTAAACAAATCATCCAACAGAATAAAAAGTTGAACATTTTCAGTTTTATACGTTGTTGAATTATGAGTATATTAAATCAGAAACTTTGTTGTCAAAGTGAGAAAATGTCATATTGCATCCAATTTAATGATCAATAATCAAAATCTGACATTGTTTATATTGTGATTACATCATTATTTATTAAAACTGACATGAGAAAAATAAAAGTTGTATTGGCTATATGTATTGGCTGGACTGTTAATTGTTGTAATTTAATTGTTGATTGGCTTGGTGTCCATCAAATGATGTATATATAAGTCTATCTTTATTAATCTCTTTGTTCAATTATCTGTGTCCACAGGAGCTTGCCCCTTCAACAGACCCAGGTCTTCCTCTTTGGACCCCTTCATCGAATCCTCATTTTCTATTGAACCAAACATCTCTTCCCCTTCTAAGACATACATCAATAGTAAAAAAAACTTTGACCAATCAGGGGAGGCTTCTTATCTGGTTATTGGTGGAGGCAATGTAAGAAAGGAGGAGGATTACACCAATTACCAGTCAGAAGACAACAGAGTCAAATCAAAAATCATCGCCACAGGAGCAGAGAAAAAGTGTTTTGTCTCGCGTTCCAGGAACAGCCAGATGAGATCACATAAACCAGAAACATCATCAAACAGCACAACATTCACAGTTGCACCTTCAATCTCCTCATCCTCATCCTCTGCCCCTCCTCTTTGCCCCCTCTTTCCCCTATCAGTAGGGACTGTGATCTGAAGAGTCCAAGCTCTTTGCATGACAGCAGTATCTCCAGACTCATTGATGCTGTGTCTTTGGGCAATGAGCAAGACACATGTGGCTCTATATCTGCTCTGATTGGTCAGTTTGAAAGAACTGTTGAACAAAACGAATCACACACATTACCTCATGATCACACCCCTTGCCGTCATTCAAACTACAGGCCTACCACCCCTACCACACTACAAGATTTAAGGTCACCTGAAGACCATCACTGCATCTACTAACAAGAACCACTTAAGTCCCCAAAAAGTAGCTGAAAAAACAAATCATGAAATCCGATCAATGCGCAAGATTTCCCAGGCAGGAGCACCTTCTCCAGCTCTCCTCTCCAGCCCAGAAACCGCGGAGCTTGAGGAGGTCTACACCATTCTGGCTGAGGAGGTGCTGTTGCCTGTATCAGTGTACAACCTGAGAAAGCAGATGGTCCATGTTCAGGCAGACAAGAGGGAGAGCACACCTTTAAATAGCTTGGGGTCCTCTCTGGCCAAGGTGGTCCAGGGTTTAGGCAAAGGGCACAATCTGGGCTGGGATGACGTGAACAGAAAGAGGGGCGGGAGGGAAGAAAGTGAGGAGGCAGAGGAGAGTGTGTACGAAAGAAGTGTATGATCCACCAGCACTAGCATCAGTACCATGCAAAGAGCAAAGTACTTCTAAAAGGTATACAGGCTCCTCTGTAAACAGTAACTGTTTCCAGTTTATCCATGACTCAGCTGGAAATGCTTTTGCAGAAGTAGAGATAAATGTTGATGAGGATCCATTGGATATGATGATGACCTCGCCGAAACATAGCAACCAATGGGAGGGACCCCTAAGTCCAACCAAACGGCATGCTATTTACCAAAACCATGAGTCCACTCCCAACTTGTTGTGGAATATTTCCTTGACAAGTTCAGGAGTGAAGTTGGTTTTATCCAAAGTGCTTAACATAAAACAGAGTCTTGATGAATGATCAAAGTTTCAAAAAGTCAATTTAATGTTTGCAAACAGAGAACACAAAAACACCACCACGTATTGCAGTGAACTGTGAATATGCTCTAGAGACGCAAAATCAAAACAAGGTATTTATACTCAGGCACAGAGGAGACAGATAACACACAGGAGACAGAGGCAGAAATGTTTAGTCTAACAAGAAGCAGTTGATTACAGAAAGACCACGTCGGTTGAAAGATAGAATAAGATAGAAAAGTGACCTCTGTACCAGAACAAATATGTCAATGTGTTCAGACATCCAGACGCCCGTACAAATGAATTTTCTAAACAGCAACATATCACACAGAACATATGATGAGGACATGTTAAAACATTTTTACCATTACAATCCACTCTTTTGGTTACAACATAACCACAATTAAACATAGTAAAAATGTAAAAATACTGACTAGAGAACCAAAGGGTAGACTGCCTTTGTCTCATCAGACCACAGAGGATTATTCTGCCTCTGTCTTGAGGGGTCTGTTCCTAGCTAGATCATGAAAGAAACATAAAACAATTCAAACCGAAAAACATGAGTCAAATACACAGTTGATATTGCAAAAAGCTGTTTTTGTGAGACAAAGTCTCTGATATGTTTTAAGCAAGCAATACGGTTCAATAACCACAAAACAACCAGAAAAAAGGGAATCAAAACCGTCTCTACACCTGAGTATCGGAATCATCGGAGTAGTCAGTGTCAGTATCGAAGTCACCTGTGTACTCAGGAATAGGAATTAGTCCAGGTCGTGGTTGGTCGTTTTCAGGTACACGCGTATACATGGCCATTTGGAGCATAAACATCTGAGCAAATAGACGTTTGAACAGCGGGAAGATACAACAAGTGGAAAACATCAGGAGTAACATGCAGATCCCCACAGGGAATGCCAATTGAATGAGCCACGCCAGCCACCCTCCCCCCGTCAGCCAGAGCCACCAGTCCCACCCGCCATCTGAGTCCGATACTTCCCTATCTTTCATGTTAGTTAATAAGGTGTTGAGGCCTCGAATAGTGGCAGTAATGTTTTCGGACGCATCTGGAATAAACGTACAGCAATGTTCACCTATGGCATGACATAACCCCCCTTGGCTCGCAAACAGCAAATCGAGTCCCATTTGGTGTTTAAGCAACATGTTGCGAGATGCTTTCATCTGGGGAGAGAGAGCCGAAAATCCTTTTATCGTTAGTGCAGTCAGAGTTTCGAGAGACTCGTGATTTTTGTCGATGTTATGAACATTATTAACCGTGCCCCACCAAGGGAGAAACCCTGACATGAATTTTTCGCCCTGAGTAGTTATTGTACGTTTTTCATGATGTAGAAGTCCGGCGTAATGTGGATAATGGTGGGTGGTGTGCCCCAGGCTATCGAGAATCAATATATCTGGTGATAGGTCGACCAGAGCACAAGTGCCAGACCATGTGGGAGCGAGGACCTGGTACCATGCGTAGCCGCAGAGCCAAACTAATTTTACTGTATTACCTGCCCCTAAATCAGATGGCCAATTAATCATGTGTGTATAGTTACCCAACATTGAGGCGTTCGCCCACCCATGTTTCTTAGGGACGAGGCAGGCGCTGATGTTATGCCTTGGTGGCTGACCGCAGGTAGCGTTGTATGTTTTCATGCACCCTGTTGTAGAGCCTAGGGCTCTGCGACTGGAGTCATGACGTCGAAAGAAACACACCTGATGTGACAAGCCCTGGGTAGAAGAGGGATGGAAAATACCGACCGGATCGAACACTTCACCGGTTTTCAATTGTGTTGAGATATGTCCCGTTAGGAGCCCGCAGAGTCACGTTGCCCCATGACTCACAAGGTGCGGGCGGACTGGGCCCTGCTGAGAGACGAGTCCCTGTTAGTAGGAAATCCCGCAACACAGTGAGTGTACACAACGTATCGACGATAGGCACGGGTGTTGGTCGAACAGGAATGGCCTGCTCCTGTGAATGAGGGAAAAGTGTGCATACATAACACGAGCCGTTCACCCCCCCATCATGCACAAAGCGACGAACAGAAGCTAACCATACATTACTAGTGAATGGATCGACTGGGAATACCGGGTCTACTGCTGCATCGGGCTCATCCCCCCTGGGCGTGGGTAATTAGCATTAATACGTGCGCGGATGGTGGACTCACGTGATATTTCTTCTACAACATCAGTGAGAACGGAGATTGAGTATTCTATCTTTGGTGTAACTACCTCGATCCAAAAGGGCCCACATGGGTCTGTTCCGGACAGATACGCACACACAACATAATACCCGGAGTCAGAAGCCTGAGGTTTGTCCAATGTTAGAAGAAACGCGGGGGAGGAAACGTTAATTTTGGAGATGTGTAGTCTCTGTGTGAGTCCCGTGGCAGTCTTGTGGCACCGAATAACCCCAGTCATCGGGACCGGTGTTCCATACAGCCGCATGCCATGATGAGCACTGTGGCCACTGAGTCGCAGCCGCCACATAACAGAGATAAATGATAGCCCACCCAAGATTATTACCTTTCCATGCACAATGAAAATAGTGGCAGGGATCTAGTATGACAGTTGCCGTTGAATTAGCCCGTAGAGTGATATTGGGTTGCCCGTTATTATTGTACCGTGATTGCCATACATTACCTACGCGGCGTTTTACCCGGATGTGAGCGGAAGGCGTTGTCGTTGTAGGGACTGTGTTGGTATGTCCTGAGTCTGTTGAAGTGGCATTTACCTTGGTCGAGTTAGTCAGTGTCTTGCTGAGGTCTTCCACATGTTGGTGATGGAGTAATAACAGAGGTAAAAGAACACAAATACCAATTATAAGGAATAGACAACAGGTGAAACGGCTCCCCCCCATCCTTCTAAGAGGGCTCCATGGGCGCTCCATTGTAAGAGTTCAACAGCCACTTGAGACTGTTATCCTGCCACTCTTTTGTTACCGTCAACAGGCTTATACCTAACAATCAAAATGCAGATAAACAATGAATATAATAAAAGACAAAAATCCTGCTCCCAACACTGCTTCTTGATGACGGGGCAGTGGGTGTGCTCCGTTACGAGCCCTACTTCTCAGGAACACGTTGAGGTTGTGATGGGTAGCGGGTTGTTGTCCTCCTCTTTTCCCTGGAGGCCTGGAAGATGAGTTGCAGACAGTTAGCACAGATCACGCAAGTGTCTGTCGGCCACTGCCCGTTGTGATCCCGTCCGTGAATCACTGCTTGTCCTCCTGCGATGGCACCGTTGGTTCTTTCGGTGGTGCCGATTGGCTGACACTTGATGCAGGTGTCTGCTCACCTGAAGCTTCTCCTGGGTCTGGAACCTTTTTGCAGTGTGACGCGTGGACCCAAGTTGCTCTCTCAGCTACCTTTACTGCCGTGTGGGTGATGAGGAGGATCTGGAACGGGCCCAACCAGCGTTGTGCTCTCCAGTTCTTTCGTCTGAAATCTTTCACCACTACGAAGTCACCGGGTTTCAGCTGGTGGAGCGGTCCCTCCGCTGGCCTCGGGAGGGCAGCTGCCACCTGTTGTCTTATGTTATAGAGAGCAGAGGAAAGTTGTGCACAATATGTTAACATTTCATGCTCGCATATTGCGGTTGATGGGAGCGGTGCCTTGGGTGCTTCTGTGCCTACATGAGGAGGAAAACCAAACAATATCTCAAAAGGACTCAGATTGCTGCGCGTTCGTTTCCTCATACGCATGTACATCAGCACTAGAGGCAGGGCTTTGGTCCATGGTAACCCAGTGTCAGCACAACATTTTGCTAACTTTGTTTTAAGGGTACCGTTCTCTCGTTCAACAGCGCCAGCACTGGCAGGATGGTAAGCACAGTGTGTTCTTAAATCGATACCCAAATAGGCGCTTAGTTCTGTAATGGCCTGGTTTACAAAATGAGAACCATTGTCGCTTGATATTTTAGTAGGAATGCCCCAACGAGGAATGATTTCAGAAATCAATGCCTTTGCCACTGTTGCAGCGGTCTGTTTGCTTGATGGAAAAACTTCAACCCACTTTGACCACATGTCCACCATCACCAGACAGTGTTTCTTACCTTCAGATGGAGAGAGCTCAACAAAGTCCATCATAATGTGTTCAAAAGGCCGTGTTGGAGGCGGATGTGCAGCTTGGCTGGACACCGCTACAGGCCTGCCTACATTGTAAGTAGAACAGGTTACACATGCAGAACAAAATGTTTGTGCATATGAGGTGAACCCCTTTGTGAACCACGTTTCATTTAATGCGCTCAACATTCCTCCTTTTGACACGTGGTCAAACCCATGTGTCAACTTAGCATAATGATTGAAATAGTGCTTAGGCAGACATGGCTTAGCATCAGGTCCCACCCAAAGTCCATCTGTGTAAATACAACCTGAACTAGACCACAGCCGTCGCTCTTCCGGAGTGGAGAGAGTTTGCATTGCTGTAAGAGAAGAAGGGACTGTCACGTATGTAAACGCGAGAGCAGAGGAAGTGGGGACAGGACGTCGAGCAGCAGCTTTGGCAGCCGTGTCTGCGCGTGCATTTCCTGTTGGTACGTCATTAGTCTGATTAGTGTGTGCTGCACACTTACATACTGCAATGGCTGTAGGCAAAAGAATGGCCTCTAACAGCTCAGCAATGAGAGTGTGATGAAGGACAGGCTTACCGTCAGACTTCAAGAATTTGCGATGTTTCCACAAAGCGCCAAAATCGTGCACGACGCCGAAGGCGTAACGAGAGTCAGTGTGGATAGTAACGGTTTTACCTTTAGCAAGTTTACATGCTTCAGTGAGTGCAATGAGCTCAGCTGCCTGGGCTGTGACATGGTAGGGAACCTGAACACAGCACATCAGAGTCAGAAACAACAGCAAAACCCACAAGATTAGTACCAGTCTGAGGATCGCGAGAGGCTGATCCGTCTACATACATTACCATCTCGCTGTTGTGCAGCGGAGTGTCCAACAGGTCAGGACGAGGAGTGCACTGAGCTTGGAGCTCAGCCAAACAGTTGTGCTCCTCCCCATCCCCAGGAATAGGAAGTAACGATGCAGGGTTAAGATTAGTACAGCGTTTGACAGTTACGTTCGGCATGTCTAGGAGACATGTGTGATAACGCAAGTATCGCGCTGCAGAGAGATGAGAGGACTTTTGTTCGAGGAGGATCAAAGAGACTGAGTGAGGTACGAGCAGTGTCAGCGGCGCGTAACCGACAATGTCACGTGATGCAGCGAGCGCTCTTTCGCACGCGGCCACCGCACGCAAACATTGTGGCAGGCCAGCAGCGACTGGATCGAGTTTTGCGGAGAAATACGCAACTGGTCTGAGTTTGTCGCCATGAGATTGTAGCAACACAGAAGTCATGCAGCTCTGTCTTTCATCTACTGTTTGAGTGAACGGCTTATGCGGATCTGGCAACCCTAGAGTAGGAGGAGTTTGCAAAGCACATTTCATTTGTGTGAAAGCGTCATGGCCTTCTTTTGTCCAAATTATTTTGTCATGTGCTGTGAGATTCTTACCGTGGATCAAAGATGACAATGGCTGTTCCATTTGTGAGTAGTTAAGTATGAAAGACCGACAGTATGAACACATGCCTAGAAAGGACATCATCTGTTTTTTAGTGTTAGGTTGAGGCAACGAAACAATTGAAGCGATTCTTTTGGGGGAGAGAGTCTTACCTTCTCCTGAAATGTCATGGCCAAGAAAATGAACGTTTTGTGTTACAAACTGTAACTTTGAGAGACTGGCCTTGTGGCCTTCCTGTGCTAGGTGCTGTAGCAGCTTTAATGTATCTTTCTGACACTGTGCCTGAGTAGGAGCTGCGATAAGGCAGTCGTCAACATACTGAAGTAGGGCAGAGCCTGGTGAGAGAGTTAGACTTTCTAAACTTTCCCTAAGAGCGTCATTGTAGATCGTTGGTGATTCTGTATATCCCTGACACAGCCGTGTGAAGGTGTAAGGTTTCCCATTGAAGTTAAAGGCGAACCAAAATTGAGAATCTTTGTCGACTGGGACACTGAAAAAAGCATTTGACAGGTCAACAACAGAAAACCATTTAGCGTCAGGTGGAATCTGAGCTAGAATAGTATATGGATTAGGCACATTCGGGGCGCGTGCGTGGACTGAAGCGTTTACTGCTTTCAGATCCTGCACAAAACGCCACTCAGTGGGTTTGTCTTTGTCTCTGACCTTTTTCACAGGAAAAATCGGTGTTCGTACTGGCGAATCCGGACATGGAACGATCACTCCTGCTTTCAGGAGTGATTCAAACACTGGTGTAATACCGTCAATGGCCTCCTGTCGCAGAGGATATTGGTGTTTGTGTGGTCGGAAGTCAGAGCGTGGAGTAATGACGACCGGTTGGCAGTTCTTGATCAAACCCACGTCATATTTGTGCGCCGCCCAAAGTGTCTGTGGAACAGAGGCAAGAGCGGGAGAAATAGAGACAGCGTTAGAGACAAACGTTTTAGCTTTGTTGTTATGTTCATGAAAAACATAGACAGAACGTGAAGCTGCCGTCAGGAGAACACAAAAACCACGATGGTACCCAGTCGACTTTGAGCGTAACACGAGTGGATCATTTGTTGATTCCCAGTCAGTGAGCGTTTCGCATTGTGCCACGAACGGTCCCAGATCTCGCCATTGGTCAGTTCGACCCTTGGACAGCGAGATGTGAGGAGACGAGTCTGCCACTTGAAACAGTTCTTTCTGTGTGGGAGAGAGAGACACAGAAACAGCAGATTTGTATGTTGACCAAAACAAGGTAGAACAAACAATCGCATCATTGATGCCTTCAAAAAACGTATCCTCGTAGGATTCATCTGCACCCTCAGAGACATAGGAGGTGCAGTGGAGATGTTCTGGATTCATGCGTACTGCATGAGGCGAGACACGAGTGTCAACTTCTTTAACAAGTCGTGTGGCTTCTTTCACAGGAATCCACCACTGATAAACATGAAGTGGAACAGGAGCAGCCATCTGCATCATGTGTTGTATGGCTCTGTGTCTAGTCACTTTCAGTCCGTCAGGGGATGATGTCAAACAGATGCCATAAGCGCACATCAGGTCTCTGCCCATCAGATTAATGGGACAGAGTGGCGAAAGTAAAAACGAATGTTTCACTCTAATGTCAGGTTTTTCGTCAGTCAGGTCAGTGTGCACACTCGTCATCGGACTGCTAAATTTTTCAGTTACTGTCAAACCAGAAGCCCCTTGTGAATAAACATACCGCCCGCTCATCTTCTGATGAGGAAAATGTTTCTATTGAATTACTGAGTGAGTGGCCCCTGAATCTACCAAAAACTCTAACTCCTTTCCCTCAACAACAACTTTAATAGTCGGCATGTTTTTGAATGATTGTGATGAAAACATTGCATATGTGTGTGTGTGTCGTTGGGATGAGAGCAGGTGCTGTTGCTCCAAATGTGAAATGGCGAATAGGAGAGCGGCCTGTTGTTCTGCAGTATGTGTGTGTGTGTGTGTCAGGGGAAAGGAGGAATGATTGTTTGAGTGTGTCATGCCTGTATGTGTGCATGTGTCACTGAGCGTGCGAAGCAGATCTTCATTGCGAGCAAATGTATGTTTGAGTGTGTCATGCATGTGTGTGTGCATATCACTTCCCTGCATCAGAGGCCTGGGGCCGGAAGCCGCTCCCTCCCTCCGTGCGTCCTCTCCCTCCTCCGCATCATGTCAGTAGGTGCCGAATGAGTCACGTCCCCCCTCCTCTCCTGTGTTTCGAAAACGAGGATCTCCCTGGTTGACGTGGTGAGGACAGTCATTATACCAATGACCAATTTCGCCACAGCTGAAACATTCGTTGGGTTGAGTCTGGCGAAAAACTCCATCTTGGCGGCCATTTTGGAAACGCCCTCTACCACGTTTCATCCCCCTTCCTCTGTGTCTCAGTCTGCCTCGACGATAGTTATCACGTGGCTGGAAAGGAGGAGTTGGTTTCCCTCCCTCTGCGCCTAGCGTCATCTGCTGGACAGCTTGAAGCATGGCAAGTTGAGCCTTTTCACCAGTATGTTTGTTGTGCTTGTCCTGGCGTGTCTGATTGTCATTAAACATTTTGTAATTGTGGCGTGCATGTTTTACCACTTCGTCGAGTCGGGCGTCTTCTAGGCCGATCACAGAGCGTTCGGTGGCGCCTTTGATGTCGGGCAGCAGTCCGTTGACAAAGGCGTTTTTGAGATGTGTCTCCCACACAGTCATGAGGGTTTTGTCACCTGGCTCCTCAAGACCGCTGTGCGTTTGGAATGCAGACATTAAACGTTGATGATAGGAAGTAACATCTTCGGTTTTACCTTGTTTGGTGGAGTTGATGAGAGCCATGTTGACTTTGGATGGAAATCTGAGGTTGATCTCAGCGCAGACAGCCTCGATGAAGGTTCTGTAGGCCCCGTTCGTGTTGTCACCCCAGTCAAGTTTCATCAATCTGGAATCGCAGCCATTTCCGGTGACAACAGTTCTGATCTTGCTGAAGTCAGTCGGGCCGACATGTTTGACCAGCAGTCTATGGACCTCTGAACCTGTGGGCATGAATTCTTTACAGAATATTAGGAAATCTTTTGCAAACGCTGTACCGTTGTGGATGTTTGGCAGATGTGATGAGGCTTGCAGAATGTCAGTTTGTGTCCAGGCTCTGAACACGAGCCCTGGAGTACCGTCCACTCCTGGTACTTGAATCATCGGGGCACTGAAGATGAATTCATCCTCAGGTTTGTTTGTGCTGAGGACGTCAGCGGAGCGTCCTGCAGAGCCATGTTGTGGCTGGTCTGAGAATGGGTCAGAGGCTGAAGGTGGAGAAGTTGGGTCCTGTTGGTACTGCCGCGTTACTGTATACAGCCACTTGTTGTCGTTCGTGGTACTGGCGTGTGTCGGGCTGGGCGGCTATGGGTCCCTGTCCTGGATGAGGAGGAAGAGGAGGAGGCTGAGGTCTGGGGTCGAGTTGGACGACAGGTTGCGGGGAAGGTCGAGGACACACGTCGAGAAGCGGACCGCCCGCACCCGTGAGGCTCGGATACATGGAAGAAGAAAAAAGAAATGGGTTATTTGAGCGTGTGTGTGTGTGTGGAGTGTCCTCGTGTGTGTCCACGCTTTTCTTTTCTTCTTTCAAACACGTCATTTGTTTCATCATCTGTTTTCTCTCCCTATTTTCACACTCTTTTTCCCATATATCCAGGCAAGTCCGATTTTTCACAATCATATCTAAATCTTTAACTCGAACCTTTTTGCCACTCTTCATTCCTTTCATTTTCATTTCTAAATCCCCTCGTAACATTTTAAGTTTAGCGGAACTTAATGATCCATTTTCTGGAAACCCAAATTCCCTTGACCAGTTTGGGAGGCATTCCAGACATGACTCCCCGTGTTTCTGCCGCATTAAATCAACAATCGGACCCTCTGGTTCCGGTGATTTTGAATTTTTGCCACCCATGTTCTTCTGGTGTGGACGTCGACGCTACTTAGTACAATGCAATCGTCACTGCAAAGTTGAGTTTCTTTATTCTTAGGAGAAATGCTCACATACCCTCGTTTCTTTTATCCTTAGGTAAAAAACTGTAAAACCCCTCGTTTTTTATTCATAGGTGAAAACTTTAGAAAAAAACCTCTTTTAGTTTATTTTATCCTTAGGTGAAAAACTCTAGAAAAACCTTTTTGAGTTTCTTTATTCTTAGGAGAAATACTCACATACCCTCACAAAATCACATGAATTAATACGTCAGAAACCTATGTGGAGTCACATGAAGTTCAACTTATAAAACAATCATACAAATGTCAAAAACAGCTGTATTCCCCAAATAATAATGACTACTTGATCACTCATCTGTGTCTGTTACGTTTTCCGTCTTTACAGATTTATGTTTACTGTTTACAATTGGAATTTCAACTTCTTACCCGATTTGTAGAAATTAATTCTTTTCGTTTTTGATACGCGTGCCGTCAATCAGGTCTCCTCGGTTCCCGCCGGTTCTTTCTCTCTGGTCTAAGGAGGTATGAGACAGGAAACCGGTTGTGTTGTCCTGGGAAGGGCCCTTCCTCCGGACGGTCCTCTGGAGCCTGACCGACGGTCAGCGTATCTTGTTCGTGACGCCAAATGTTGTGGAATATTTCCTTGACAAGTTCAGGAGTGAAGTTGGTTTTATCCAAAGTGCTTAACATAAAACAGAGTCTTGATGAATGATCAAAGTTTCAAAAAGTCAATTTAATGTTTGCAAACAGAGAACACAAAAACACCACCACGTATTGCAGTGAACTGTGAATATGCTCTAGAGACGCAAAATCAAAACAAGGTATTTATACTCAGGCACAGAGGAGACAGATAACACACAGGAGACAGAGGCAGAAATGTTTAGTCTAACAAGAAGCAGTTGATTACAGAAAGACCACGTCGGTTGAAAGATAGAATAAGATAGAAAAGTGACCTCTGTACCAGAACAAATATGTCAATGTGTTCAGACATCCAGACGCCCGTACAAATGAATTTTCTAAACAGCAACATATCACACAGAACATATGATGAGGACATGTTAAAACATTTTTACCATTACAAACTACTCCCAACAAAAACAGCCTTTGTCATACCATGATCCTCAACAGCAGTACCCGCCACATGAATTTTCACAGCGTCCCACTCCAATGAATCAACCTTCCTATCAGCTGGCCAATCACCACCAACACCAGAACCTCTCCCAGGCTTCTTCCTTCCACAGACCCATCAGCTCTAGACCTTCCAACCCTAGTCCACTGCGTCTGAACAGCTACCCTGTTCCTCAGAGCAATTCTGATGCCTTTAACAACAGCAGAGACTTCAGGAGTGCCTACACACAACAGAGGAGCTATAGCGACAGCCAGATCATAGACAGGTCCCATCAAGATAGGCTAGGGTGATGACAGTGACAGAGATGGACCCCAGCCTCCTCAGTTGCATCAGGAAGCAACAACCCCACTGCCTCAGCCACAGGTTGCAAGTGTAGCGTCTGTTGTTCACAGGGATGTAGATGATTCCCCTCCACTCCTTACCCGGCGCCTATCTTCTCGGAGCCAATGCCGAGTGCGTCACATCAACATCCGCGCTCGTGAAAGACTGCAAGAGGCTCTAAAGCCTCGGGCAGGTGAGGTGATCAATAGTACTGCCAGCATTGGTGGGGTGGTATTGATGAATAAACCAGCCTCACAAAATCCACCAGCAAACAGACACTCGACTGGTTCCTACATAGCAGGCTACCTTGGTCAGCTGGAAGACAGGGGACTTCCTGAGGGAGCTTGTACATCATTGCGTAATGGAAATGGGGATCATTATGGAGATCACTTCTACACAGATGACTCTCTTCCATCTGCTGACTCCAACCACTATGAGTCAGAGCCTGAGGTCTACTTTCTGCTCAGACTCTAGATCTGACCATAACCTAAAATGAGATTAATGATCAAGCCGTGATCCTTGATGACGTTCAATTACACCAAAAGCCAGAAGATCAAGGAAATAAATACTAGCCATTGTTTGTTCCCATGTTCAAAGACCAGTAGGTTTCCAGCATGACAGTTAAATAAATCTTATTCTGGGCAATTTCTAGAGAAAGATATAGTCTGTACAATGTATGTGAAACATCACATGTCATCCATAGCTGGATCTGACAGCATGAATTTCTTGTATGAAATGTCCTCTATTCAAGTGAATGGTCTAGTCTGGCATACAACAGATGTTGCATCGCCTAACAACATTTGCACCGAACAAGTAGCTGCATTGGAAACAACCGAGGATGTAGGCTTGTTTTGCATTCGGTGCAATACAGTACGTTAACTTCCTTGCTTGGACTTGTTGGTGTCTATGATTTGTAGAATTTGAAAACATGATTGCAAATTTGAAAGATTTGGAGTTTAAAGGTTTTATTTTTATAATTGCTTTGATACAGACTGCAAAAATAATCTCTTGTTGGTTATGGTTGTTTTATTTTGTATAACTTAATGAAATGAAAAAACAGAGTGACAACTACAGTGGGCCAGGCTGAGGAGGGGAGGGTGGCCAAAGCAGCAGTTTGTTTTTTATTGTTACAGTGTTACGCCATCCTATTTTCTTTGTATTGTTGCTCATCGGCGAACTCTGAGCATTTTCCTACCAATGCAATAAAATATTGAAATATTTGATTTCAACAAATTCCATGTTTATTTTCTCTTTCACTCAAAATGCTACACAGAACATTCAACAGATAATTCATCAAGAATGAAGCTCAAGCTCAAACACAGCCTTATCTTTGCCCATATGCCACCTAAACCACAATGAGTTGTAATTGCTCATGAAATTACTGTATAATAGAGCTAACAAACAGCACACCTGTTGCTCTGGGCATCCAATTCCCCATACCAGACTGCTGCACTTTGTTAAGTTGTTTGGATCAATCATAGTACAATATTCCTTAGAAATCTAAGAGAAAAGGACCCATGAAGTTGGATGTTTTCTTTCATGTTTTATCTCCACTTTTCAGCTCATTTAGGTTAAAGATAATCAGCCTTCTGGCACTTTCACTTGTTTATCCTGAGGTACAGTATCTCAGTTACCTGGGGTCTTTTGAATGAGATCATACAGTAGTTTATCTATAGGAAACATAATATACACCACACACACACACACACACACACACACCTACACACACACACACACTCCTTACATGCCAATCACTTGCAAGCATTCAATTGTTTTCCCACCATCACTCTAGAGAGGAGTAATTTGGGCTTGTGTGTCATCAGTTTTACTTCCTTGCAAAAGGCTTTACACCTATTATAAATACTCACAACAACACTTCACTTGTGCAGAGTAGGGGGGTGGGTTATGTTCAGGTCATATTCAGAGTTATCTATTTACCTTGTGATAGGAGCTTTTTAACCAAGTTAAACATGTTTCTGTTCTCTGTTTTTGAAATGAGGCTGTGATGTTGGATTGTGATATTTAATGGGATTTGTCTTTGGTAACAGGAGCTGTTGAATTTTGTCTCTGAGGTATTTGTTCTGAATTTAATTCACTCTGTTGTCAGGTTTCATGATGTAGGTTGGATGTGACTGGTGTTTTACACAGACTGAATGTATTGATGCATATTCTGACTTTCAGATAACCTATATGTGTTAAATGTTCTGAACAGCTGCATCGATGTCTTGGTTCCCCTGGCTCTTCACTCTGTGGTCGCCCTCGGCTCTTTCCCTGCTGCTTCTCAGTGCAATGGACCGACACAGAGGGCTGGAGGTGGTTCAGGCGATAGTGTGCTCCAGGTGGGGAGTGCCGATCAACAAGAGCCTCTCCCAGGATGGAGATGTGATTATTGGTGGACTTTTTTATCTTTATTACAAAAGTTCAGCTGTAGAGCATGGATTCACCAAGCTGCCTCATTATGAACCTTGCACAGGGTAAACCCAACATGTATTATTGTTATTATGTTGTAATTAATATATATATGTATTGTCATGCTCATATATTTCTGTTAAAATACAGAAATGTTGAGCTATGATGTTATGTAATGTTTATAATATGCATTGTGTTTTATAATTGTTTCATTAATAACAAAAATGTTAAAGTTGCATATATTTGAGATAAGCACATTTTTGTATAATTTAGAAGTATAGTAGAATGATTTCAACAAATGTTGCTGTAATACCTTTATGTTGGTCTCAATGCCATTTTTTGATATTTGCTGTTTTTATATATACATATCCATGGTGAATATGTATTACACTGATATTGTAGTTTATTTAATTAATTTCATCTCCTGTGGTCTCAGTTTAGAGCTAGAGACATTAAAAAATGCATATACTATGACGTTTGCGGTGGAGGAAATCAATCGAAACAGCACCCTGCTACCAGGAGTGAAGCTGGGCTACCGTATACCGGTACTTGATAGCTGTCCCAGCTCCTACTGGGCTCAGCAAGTTGCACTGTCACTGGTCGGAGGAGACGCACCGAGCTGCAACTTAACACCCTCTACGCCTCGTTCCGCAGCTTATGGACAACCTGGAGAGACAGCAGGTATGACTTGATAAAATGAAGTATGCAGTGAACGTGTACCATGTCGATGACAACAACGACTCATATGATTAAAGTATAAAAAGGTTAACGTCATGCAATTATATGTCTAATGCTATAAGCAGCTGGTCAGCCTGTTCCTTTGCTCATTGGTACTGCCTCGTCAACATCAACCATAGTTGTGTCCAGGGTCCTGGGGCCTCTCTCTGTGCCGCTGGTGAGTTTCATTACCTAAAGAAATAAACCTTTATTTTGATACATCAAGAGGCTGATACTATTTGAAAACATTTTGATTAAAGATACAATGGTGCTATTGCTGTAAAAGCAGTGTCAAATATATTTCTGCATCTTTCTTTCAGATCAGCTACCTGGCAAGCTGCCCTTGTCTGAGTGACAGGCTTAACTTTCCTAATGTCTTCAGAACAATCCCCAGTGATATTTACCAAGCCCGGGCCATGGCACGAATGGCCATTCGCTTCCACTGGACTTGGATAGGAGCTGTGATTGTAAATAAGGATTATGGTCATCAAGCAATACAGGTGTATGTCTATGATATTTTACAGTGAATCGCCTTAAAAAAAGTAGGATATCCTTTATATATAAGTAACAATATATGCATGAACATGTTTGTTGTTTTGGTCTCCAGGCATTTCAGGAAGAGACCCGGGGGAAAGGGGTGTGTTTCGAATTCATAGAGACTGTCTTTAAAGAAACTATTGTGAGTGATGCCAGTCGTGTAGCCCTCACAATTCAAGCTTCGACTGCCAGGGTGATTCTGGTCTTTTGCTGGTATACAGAGATTAAGGAAGTGTTTCTGGAACTTGCCAAGATAAATGTGAGCAAGCGCCGTGAAAATTTGTATAGACTAAGGTATTCATCAATAAACAAAGACATGTATTTTTCTTGTCGAAATTCATCTCAGTGTCCTTTTACTGTAGGTGACTGACAGACAGTTTCTGGCCAGTGAGGCTTGGAGCACCAGTGATGATATTCTTCAAGATCTTGACATCTCTAAAGTGGCAAGTGGTGTTGTTGGTGTGGCCATTCGAAGTTCAACAATACCCGGATTTGAAAATTACCTCAGAAGTTTGCACCCAATGCGTCATCCTGATGATAAATTCTTATGGGAATTCTGGGAAAAGGAGTTTGGATGCAGTCTTGGAGCTACACAATCACATGCAGCTTCTCTCTTTCCTGCTAAAGTGTCCTCTCAGAAAGGTTCTCTGCCACTCTGCAGTGGGACAGAGTCCCTGGAGGGAGGGAAGAATCCCTTCACTGATGTCTCCCAGCTTAGGGTGGCATATAACGTCTACCTTGCTGTTTATGCTGCAGCTCATGCCCTTCACAGCCTTCTCTCCTGCCCTGATAGAGAAAGCTCATCTGGAAACAACAGCTCCACCTGCTCTTCTCCAAAACACATAAAACCCAAAGAGGTAAACAGTATTGTCCCTGAGTCATCTTATTCACAAGGGTCTTTTAATATCATCAATGCATCTTTTGTAAACAGTATACAGAATTTTAAATGTTAACAGACTTTTCAACATTTTGTACTTTCAGCTGTTGCAGCACTTGAACAAATTGAATTTCACCACACCACAGGGAGATATGTTTTATTTCCAAGGTGGCGACATTCCAGCAAAGTACGACCTTGTCAACTGGCAAGAAACCCCTGAGGGGTCACTCAAACTTGTTTTGATCGGTCGTGTGGACGGGTTTGACCTCCACCTTAATGAATCAGCTATTCAGTGGAGCACAGGATCCAACCAGGTAGTCAGATCAACAAGTCGTCTCATGTCTACTAACAAAGTTGCTGTTGATTTGTCGATTTGTCGATTCACCAGACTATGTCATTGAGAATGTTGAACATTGAGATTTTTGTGCAGGTGCCTGTTTCAGTGTGCACTGAGAGCTGTCCCCCAGGTACCCGAAAGGCCAACAGGAAAGGAGAACCTCTCTGCTGCTTTGACTGTATCCAATGTGCTGAAGGGGAGATTAGCAATCAAACTGGTGAGAAAATGTCTCCATTTTCCTCTTTGTGTTTTACTTTCTTTAACTCCTCTCTCTTCCTCTCCCAGATTCCCTTCACTGTGAGCATTGTCCATCTGAGTTTTGGTCCAATGCTAAACAAACTGCCTGCATCCCTCGTCAGCTGGACTTCCTTTCCTTTAATGAAACCTTGGGCATCACCCTGACTACAGCAGCTCTGTCTGGTGCAGCGGTGACAACAGCTGTGTTTGTGATGTTTCTCTGTTACCGTCAAACACCTATGGTAAGAACCTATACTAATATAACACATGAGTGTGTTGTATGCATTTGAAATTCTTCCACATTCCTCTCTTTAATTAGTTTTTGTCCGTGCAAAGGTATTGTATTGTTTAAGTGGTCACATATTTGTCTGGTAATCTGATTCCTCTCAAGGTGCGAGCCAACAATTCAGAGCTGAGCTTCCTGCTTCTCCTGTCCCTGAAGTTGTGCTTCCTGTGCTCACTGGTGTTCATTGGTCGTCCATCAGTCTGGTCGTGTCGGTTCCAACAGGCAGCTTTTGGGATCAGCTTTGTACTTTGTGTTTCCTGCCTGCTGGTCAAAACCGTAGTAGTTCTTGCTGTTTTCCGCTCGGCTCGGCCTGGTGCTGGAGCCTTGATGAAGTGGTTTGGTCCAGGCCAACAGAGAGGAAGTGTCTGCCTCTTTACATCTATACAGGTGTGAATATTGTTTTGTTGATTCAATGATGAGAACATTTCTTCACTTGATATAAAAAATGATAACACTGACGTGTTTACTTTTCTCAGATTATCATCTGTGTGACATGGCTGTCCCTCAGCCCCCCTGTGCCTCAACGTGATCTGGGTTTCCAAGGGTCAACGGTCACCTTGGAGTGTGCCATCGCCTCTGTGGTGGGCTTCTCTCTGGTTCTGGGTTACATTGGTCTGCTGGCCTGCACCTGTCTCCTCCTGGCCTTTCTTGCTCGGAAACTCCCTGACAACTTCAACGAGGCCAAACTGATCACCTTCAGCATGCTGATATTCTGTGCTGTCTGGGTGGCCTTTGTCCCTGCCTACATCAGCTCTCCTGGGAAATACACTGTTGCTGTGGAGATTTTTGCAATCCTGGCCTCTAGCTATGGTTTACTGCTCTGCATTTTTGCCCCCAAATGTTTCATCATTCTCTTTAGGCCTGAGAAAAACACTAAGAAATACCTGATGGCAAGGTAGTTTTTCTGGCTTGAACATGAGCATATAACTTTGTCTGGTGGAGGCAGTAGCTATCATGCAATTGTTCATGTATGCATGATGTCAATTCCTTTCATATAAATAATGCTTTGTGTTAATGTGCTAGTATGAAATCAGCAAACCTCTTCCAGCTACACGTAATTATGGCTTTCGTTGGTCACTAAATATTGTTCATACTGTTCATAGGCATCATTAAATGTAAACATCCATCATCAACCATTAAAGAAAATACACTTTTAAATTAAAATCTGCTCACTATGTTCTTGATATATTTTGCATTAACGTGGTTGGTTGTTCTCTTTTTCTGTGTTTTAAATAAATATACCGTACCTCAACTGAATTAAGCTCTCGACCTGTTTTTACTACACAACATTAATATATAATCTATTCAATTCAATTCCATTTATTTATATAGCCTAACATCACAAATCATGAATGTGCCTTAGGAGGGCTTTCCAATCCATGCAACATATTATGACATCCTGTTCTTGCACCCTTTCAAGAACAGGACAAAAGACTCTGGGGGAAAAATGGAAGGAACCTCAGGAAAAGCAACTGATGAGGGATCTCTCACCCAGGATGGATAGAAGTGCAATAGATGTCATGTGATGTCCATATGACAATAATACTAATAATACTAATAGCAGAAATAAAATAAAAGTATTACCACCAAAAATAACAGCAGCATGGGAGGGCCAAAGCGCAAAACCTCCTATCTGCAGAATTTTCTGATTGCCGGATTTCATTTTGGATGACGAGAACAAGGAAGGCTGTTTTAAAATAATCCCGCCCTTTGTTGAAACTTAATTTAGAGCATCATTTTGTAGAACCTCTTCCAACTTGCACCAAATGCAGAAGATCCTATCTGCAAAATGATCCAGGCATTTTTCAGATAGGAGGTTTTGCTCTTTGGCCATATTTTATCAAATAACTATTCAGATATTTTAAATTATTTTTTGTACGTTGTCATATAATTCTTCCGTTCATTTTACACTTTTCACATGTTCTGCGCTTCATTTTATTTAATTATTTTACTTTTCAGATATTTTTCACTCATTATTTCTTTTGGATATGTTACTAATATATTATTATAGTTTAACAATATTTTTTGGGAATTTTTCTAATATTTATTAAATATTTCCCACTGATATTTTCCTCAACTCTTCCTAACACAGAAGAAATATTACAGCAGTGTGTCTCTGTGTTGTTATCCTTCACTCGTCCACCAGGTGTCCTCAGACTCACCAGACTTGTACCCTCATGAGCCCTGCAGAACCTGAACCAGAACCAGAACTAGAACCAGAACCTCAACCAGACCCTGAACCTGAACCTGAAACAGAACCTGAAGTCCTCTGTCAGATATGTATCAGTAATACTCAGTGCTAGTACTCACAGCATGAGTAAAAGTACATGATTATTTGTGTCAGGGTAAAAGTGTCAGGGTAAAAGTTTTCGTTGAATTTAAACTGTAAAAAATCTTTCGCTGAGCTTCTGTTTGTGTTTCAGTTTTACACTCGATGTTTGGTGGACTGAACTGTAAAAAACATGAGAATTCACTTTTTAAACTTTCATTTTCTTTGAAGAAATCTGACAGTAAAATTAAAAACTACTTGTTTCAAATATTTTCTCAAATCAAGTTTGATCTGTCCTGATTCATACTTGATCTTTTTAAACTGGTCGACGTGTTTGTGATGTTTAAATGTAGCAACGAACCAGGTACTCCGTATTCCTGCAGTACCCCACACAGGACTCTCCAAGTCCACATGAAGTGGAAACAGATGGTTTCAGATTCACTGCTGAACTACTGCTTCTCTATTTACAACATTTAAAATGTGTTTAATGTTTTCTTTAATTTCAAATACTTTATGTAGTTTTATTATTTATTGTAGTTTTATATCATAATGTTAAACATTTTGAACTGTTAAAGTTTGTTGCACTAATAAATAAACCTTAAAATAATCATCAAAACCTCAGTGCTTCAAATCAAACAATTTATTAAGAAAAGTAAAACAAAGTACATACTTCTGTTTATTTGTAAAAGAAATATTAAATCAAACAAACTGATCAGCAGATTATCAATATATCAGAATCATGTTAAACAAATCATCCAACAGAATAAAAAGTTGAACATTTTCAGTTGTATATGTTATTGGATTATTAGTATATCAAAGCAGAAACTTTGTCGTCAAAGTGAGAAAATGTCAGATTGCATCCAATTTAATGATCAATAATCAAAATCTGACATTGTTTATATTGTGATGACATCATTATTTTTTTAAACTGACAAGAGGAAAATAAAAGGTTCATGTTAAACTTTATTCATGTTAAACATTTTAACAAATGAGCCAAAGTGATTTTAGATGAAACAAACATCTAAAAACTGAACATTTATTAATTTATTGATTCATTACCGATCATTAATTTAAGTAGAAGCTCAAATCAACAACTTGTAAATACACGATAAACAAATTCATAGTCATATGAATATATGTGAACAGTTTTAAATGTCTCACAGTGCAGCTGATTGTAAAAACACAGCAGAAGTCAAAGGACAAAAACAATAAACTCATAAAGATCAAGTTATTAACACACACGGGTCCTGATGATCAATACAACTGATCACATGTTAAAGAGAGCAGAACAATCCTGGGACATAACGGTGGGAGTCACATGACTAGTGACTAACGGGTCACATGACTATAGACTGACTAATGGGTCACGTGGCTATAGACTGACTAACGGGTCACGTGACAATAGACTGACTAATGGGTCACGTGGCTATAGACTGACTAACGGGTCACGTGGCTATAGACTGACTACTGGGTCACGTGACAATAGACTGACTAACGGGTCACGTGGCAAGAGACTGACTAATGGGTCACGTGGCTATAGACTGACTAATGGGTCACGTGGCTATAGACTGACTAACTGGTCACGTGACTATAGACTGACTAACGGGTCACGTGGCTATAGACTGACTAACGGGCCACGTGGCTATAGACTGACTAACTGGTCACGTGGCTATAGGCTGACTAACGGGTCACGTGGCTATAGACTGACTAACTGGTCACGTGACTATAGACTGACTAACGGGTCACGTGGCTATAGACTGACTAATGGGTCACGTGGCTATAGACTGACTAACGGGTCACATGGCTATAGACTGACCAATGGGTCACGTGGCTATAGACTGACTAACGGGCCACGTGGCTATAGGCTGACTAATGGGTCACGTGACTATAGACGGACTTACTGGTCACGTGGCTATAGGTCACGTGCAGTGGTGTATATCAACGAAGTAGAAATACTTCGTTGCTGTACTTAAGTCGTTTTTTTTGGATATCTGTACTTTACTTTACTACTTATATTTCTGTTGACTTTTACTTTTACTTCACCACATTTTGCAAAGAAAACTGATACTTTTACTCCGATACATTTCCCCTGAAACCTTCGTTACTCGCTACAAAATCAAATCTATCTTTAGAAAAAAAATGTATCATGAGACCAGCGTCGGGGACTGTGTTGGAACACAGACTGCAAGCAAGCAGGTTTGGCGAATCAGTGGTCCTAGCTTGCAAGTTAAATCATTGGTTAATCACGTTAATGCGCAATTGCAAACAAGTGCTCTCAAAGCCGCGGCGTTTTGATTCCCAGTGATGCCCAGGATGCTATATGCTATAGCTAGCGGGCGACTACATTTGTATAATTCCACTCTACGATGACTGATTTCGTGATGGAAGCAGAAATGGAAGCACCTGCTACTCCCGAAACAAACGACGGTGGTGACGAAGACCAACACCCGTGGATCGCTAGCGAGTTAGTGAGCTGAGTAAGTGTTGACAGTTGTGCAGCACTAGTTGGCTAACGTTAGCTATAGCTAGCCACCACACCATAGGATTGACAGCAGCCGCGAGAGCGCAGCATTAGGTGAACCCTTCCCAGCTGTGCGCAAGCTGTCTGTGAAGCTGAACACACCTCTACCTGCCTCAGCGGCCTGTGAAAGGCTATTTAGCATCGCAGGACTAGTCTTCAGCCCAAGAAGAGCGAGGCTGAATTCTCGCAATTTTGAAAACCAACTTCTTTTGAAGATGAACAGGACATTTTTCAGTTTCAAGTTGTCAGGATCCAGGATCCCTGTCTGACCCGTTGTGTGTTTCCCCTGATCTCCTCTACTCAGGTGTCCTGTCATTCCCCTGTTTGTTATTGTGTGCCATGTGCTCTGTGTTTG
Source organism: Ophthalmolycus amberensis (assembly GCA_024529925.1). Classification (NCBI taxonomy): domain Eukaryota; kingdom Metazoa; phylum Chordata; class Actinopteri; order Perciformes; family Zoarcidae; genus Ophthalmolycus; species Ophthalmolycus amberensis. The sequence goes on along the minus strand of JAFEUB010000975.1, from coordinate 179,044 downwards.
TCCTCTGCCTCTAGACACCTCCCATGGCCACACCCGTGATTGTGCACAGCTGAGGACACTCCAGCCGATCACCTCCTGCGGCCTGACACACCAGACTCAGGTCCCACTAATGATTCCCCTGTCTCTATATAAACTCTGGTCCTGCAGTCTGGGGTTGTAAGGTCGTACCGTCTTTCACCCGCTTCAACCCCATGGCATCCTCTGCCCTCCTTGTGTTCTACGGATTACACTCCGCCGCTCTGCCCTCCTTGTGTTCTACGGATTACACTCCGCCGCTCTGCCCTCCTTGTGTTACACGGACTACACACGCCGTCAAGCTGCCAACCCTCCGGTGTCGAGCCACGGGACTCACACCGTCGATCTGCCTACTCTCTGTTATCGAGCCACGGGACTTCACGCCGTCAAGCTACCAGCCCTCCGGTGTCGAGCCACGGGCCTCACACCGTCGATCTGCCACTCGGGTGTCGGACCACGGGCTCCACACCTTCCTGTCTTAGTCAGGCTAAATAAAACCTGTTTCCATTAACTTCTGTCTCCTGTGGTCTTGCGTTTGGGTCCTACCTGTGAACTCCCGTGACACAAGTAATGACTGGGTTGTTACTTTCGGTGCTGCTTTAGTATTGATCATGTTTTGATATTTGAGTCATTTTGTGGATGATCAGATGGAGTTATGATGGTAGCAGTCGCCCAATTGCAGATTCAGCTTGAGCAAAACCTTTGCCTATTGTGTTCAATTCAGTTTACAAGGCAGGCGTCCTTTCTCAAAACACTGACCTGATGCATCAAGTGGATATATTTTGCTGAACACAACATTATGCATTGGCCCTCTACATCCTCTAGTCGGAATGAGCATACTTATAAACGCACTGTTACAACTCCTTCATAGTGTCATATTGCTTTTCAGAGAATTATGATGATAAGTTCATAGTAGGCTAGATACAAAAGTATACTTATGTACAACATAATATGTTGAACATTGTTGCTCCTGGATGGATCACAGCCAACCCAATTATTGTCAACACAGCTCCTTGTCCTTGGTCATGGTGCCACAGCACTTAAAAGAATAAACTTCATAATTCTCAAAATTCTGACCCTTCACTTTTTTATTAACAGCATTTACTTGTACTTTTACTTTCAATACTTATGTCCCTTTATTTTCAGAAAATTACTTTTGATACTTAAGTACAACAAATATCAGATACTTTAAGACTTTTACTCAAGTATTATTCTAATCGGTGACTTTTTACTTTTACTGGAGTAGTTTTTGTTCTGCAGAGCATGACTAGAGATATACCGACTCAACACATTTAAACCTGGGAGAACAAAACAACCTGCAGCCACTGGGTCAAGTTCTGAGAACACACGTATATTATTCTGCGCAGGTGCATCAGCTTAAATAGACAGTCACATGACACACTCACACCTGAAATGCATCGGCAATAATTGGGAGCACAATCAGTTGCTTCAATTAACACCCCCACTTGATCACACATTATTGACAACCATAAATCATACAAGGGAAAAAAAAACATGGAAACCAACTGCACTTAACTGCACTTAACTGGCTATGCCCCAAACAAGAACATGGAAAAAGTAAGTAGCTTTGCTTTAGTAGCTGGTTTTGTCATCAGGTCAGCTACCATCCGGTCTGTTGGGCAATACTCCAAACATACTTTACAGTCATTAACAGTTGATCTCACAAAATGGTATTTTATATCAATGTGCTTACATCGCTGTCTGCTGACTGGATTCTTGGCTAATGCAATCGTACCTTGGTTATCTTCAAAAATCTTAGGTACATCATACAGACAGTCATCAAGATGTTCAAGCAGTTGAGATAAGTAAAGACACTCTTGTGTGGTTGCGGCCAACGCCATATACTCTGCCTCACAAGTTGACAGTGCTACCGTTGGCTGCTTTTTGGTCTTCCAGGAAATCAGAGGACCATTCTCACTCAGACTAACACAATAACCAGTTGTACTGCGTCTGTCAGTTGCATCACCTGCCCAATCTGCATCACTGTAAGCAAACAACCTCAGCTCATCACATTTTCTGTAACACAACATTTTGTCATTTGTGCCCTTCAAATATTTCAGTACATGCTTAACAGTTGTCCACTGCTCTTCTGTCGGCTCACTGAAATGCTGTGACAGTCTGCTTACAACAAAGCTCAGATCAGGTCTGGTGCATGAGGTTAGGTAGATTAGGCTACCCACTGCCTCTCTGTATTTTCTGGGGTCACCTAGTTTCTCATCAGTGTAATGTAGCTTTGGTTCACAAGGTGTTGACCTGGGTTTACAATCCTGCATATTAAACCTGTCAAGCAGCTTGCCAACATAGCTCTGCTGTGACATGGTCACACATCCATTACACTGGTCAAAAGTGATACCAAGAAAATTCTTCAGTCTGCCCAAATCTTTCATCTGGAACTTCACAGCAAGCATCTCTTTTACTGCTTTTAAAGCACTCTCATCACTGGCTGCAATAACCAGGTCATCAACCCAGATCAGTAGGATCACCTTGTCATGTTCCGTTTCTCTCTCATAAACACAGTGATCGGCTGGATTCTGTACAAACATATTTTCACATAGATAGTCATGCAACATTATGTTCCAGTTTCGACCTGATTGTTTAAGCCCATATAGTGACTTCTTTAGTCTACACACCATCTTCCCATTTGTCTGAGATTTTACATCATAACCCTCTGGCTGTTCCATGTAAATCTCACAATCAATTGGTGCATGTAAGTAGGCGGTTTTAACATCCATCTGATGTAGGATCAGATCCTCCTGGGCAGCTTTCTGCATCAACACTCTCACACTAGTCAGGTCGGCAGTAGGAGAAAACGTTTCTCCATAATCTACACCCATCTGTTGACTGTATCCCTTGGCTACATAGCGGGCCTTGTACTTGTCAGATCCATCAACATTGGTTTTGAGAGTATACACCCATCTACCCCCCACTGCTTTCTTGCCCTCAGGTAAGGTGGTCAGAGTAAATGTGTTGTTATCCCTCAGTGCCTTCATCTCCTCATCCATTGCATCTACCCACTTACTTGAGTTGGATGAAGACACAGCATCTCTGAACGTCTGCGGTACATTACAAACCATCCTGTAGCAATAATCAATGTTGATCTGAGCCTGATCACTCTCTATCCCATAGAAGTCTGGCCTCCTCCTCTCTCTAGCAGGGTATCTCCGTGGAGACTGGGATTCGGGCTTGACTCCACCTGTCTGTAGGCCTATCTGGCTTGGACCTGGCCTAGCTTCTGGGATGTCGTTCTGCTCGGGTTTGTCAGGGTCAGGTCTGGTTGCGTTAGACTGCACACCAGTGTCATCGTCGGACATGTCATCAGTCTGCTGTCCCTCAACACAGGACATGAACCTCACCAGTCTGTGCTTCATCACCTTCCTGCTGTCAGGGTAGTAGACCATATAGGCTGGACTGTTCTTGTCATAACCAACGAAGATGCCCTTGTCAGACCTTGACTCTAGCTTCTTCCTGTCCTGCCTGTAGGCGTAACATACAGTACCAAACTTCTGCATCCTGGAGACATTAGGTCTCCTTCCTGTCAGCATAAAGTAAGGTGTCTCTCTGGTGCGGTTGTTGAAACATCTATTCCTCACCACTGCTGCTGTCTGGACCGCATACGGCCATAGCTCCTTGGCTAACTGGCTCTCCAAGAGCATACATCTAGCCATGTCAAAAAGGGTTCTCCAGTTACGCTCAGCAGTGCCATTCTGGTGTGGTGAGTATGGTGCTGATGTTTCATGTCTGATTCTATTCCTACGCAGTAGAGCTTGGTAACCCTGCCCTGTGAACTCTGTACCATTGTCAGACCTGATACACTTCACTTTCCCATATGGGGCTGTGTCGGCTAGAAACCTCTCTGTGGCTTCTACAGTGTCACTCTTGTGCTTTAGATAGTACACAAACACTGCACTTGAATAGTCGTCAGTAAAGGAAAGTGCATACCTATACCCTTCCTTGGACTCTGGGTCAATGGGGCCTGACAAGTCAGTGTGAACCAGCTCTAAGGCTGATTTGGCCCTCACATCAGGCTTCCTGTTTCTGCTCTGAGTGAACTTGCCCTGAGTACACACTTCACATATCATGGATTTGGACGCTTTACCCCTGATTGACATTCCATCCACAACATTCTCTAACTTCATGACATCATCAAAATTACAGTGCCCCAAAATCTCGTGCCACGTCTGAATATCATGACAGCTCATACATTGATCATCACAGTCATTATTTACTGACACAGTAGGCAAATAGAACAGTCTGTTATGCTCATAAATGAGGAAGCGCGTACCGTCTCTATACTGCAAGACGTTTTCTCCTTCCTTGAAGATCACCGTTGCCCCACTATAAGTTGCAGCTCTCACGGAGAAGATGTCTTGGGGATACGAGGGGATGTACAGCGCCTGCTTCAGTGTGGTACTGAGGTGCCGCCCCCTGCTGTCGATCAGACACACCTCGGCATCTCCTCTGCGCTCCGCGACCCCCGTGCAGCTTGTGCCATCGGCCAGCTCCACGCAGTGCGTCTCGGACTGGAATCGGTCATCGAAGTTCTTGAACTTCGCCAGGTCAGTGATGATATGCGCCGTCGCACCGGTGTCCACCATCAAGCCCTTTCTGGTGACACCGCTTCCTGGCTCGCTGGTCACCAGCTTGAACACGAAGGTGTTGTCATCCGTCTCCTCGGACACTCCACGCGCGTTGTCCCACTGCCACTGTCGCCATCCTCCTCGCCGTCCGGTACTCTCGCCCTGGCCGTACCACTGTTGACCACGCTGACAGTCTCTTACCTTGTGACCTCTCTGGCCACAACGGAAACACACAATGTCCCCGCTCTCGGTGCTGCGTGCACCTGCGCCTGCTGGGGCAGCCCTCCTTGGATGCGCCTGGGCCCCCATGACATTGTCGTCGGCCGCAGTTGTGCGCATACCTTCAGTGCTCTCATAACTGCGCAACTTAGTCTTGAACTCCGCAAAAGAGAGAGTCTCATAACTTTGAGTGATAAAAATGGAAAAAGGCTTAAATGAGTCTGGCAGCCCCTTCAAAATCATTGCAACCAATAGTCCATCGCTTAAAACCTCTCCAGCATTACGCAGCGCTGTGATCGAAGTCTCAGCACGTATGACATAATCAGTCACACTCTCACTACTCATCTTTTGCAAAGAAGTCAGTTCTGTATACAGGCATACAATGCGGGGCTTACCCTTGCCTGCATAATAGTCACGCAAAATCCTGAGCGCTCCACGCCCGTCATCCGCTACCTCTCGCATGACCAGAGACAAACTTTTGTCATCAAGGAATTGGATCAGTTCCGCGTACGCTTCCGCGTTCTTCGCCGCATCCTCAGCCAGTGCGTTTTCTTCTGCGCCATCGGCGGGCTGATTCAAAATGGTGTCCTTCAGTTTCTGCAACCGCAGATGTCCCAAAAACTTCGTCTCCCACAGTTCATAGTTCTTTTCGTCCCCATTAAAAACAAGACGAGACCAACGTGAACTCGTATGTTCGCTCATGGTGCTGGCACTCCAATCCGTGAGATACGCACACAAGCAAATATCTCTCAGTGGCTACTCACGCCGGATATCTCTTCGCACAAACGTCTAACGCATCTGGGCCCATAACCTGTTCTGCAGAGCATGACTAGAGATATACCGACTCAACACATTTAAACCTGGGAGAACAAAACAACCTGCAGCCACTGGGTCAAGTTCTGAGAACACACGTATATTATTCTGCGCAGGTGCATCAGCTTAAATAGACAGTCACATGACACACTCACACCTGAAATGCATCGGCAATAATTGGGAGCACAATCAGTTGCTTCAATTAACAGTTTTCCAGTAAGGTATCTTTACTTTTACGCAAGTATGGCTTTTGCGTACTTTATACACCACTGTACACACCTTACATGCCAATCACTTGCAAGCGTTCAATTGTTTTTCCACCATCACTCTAGAGAGGAGTAATTTGGGCTTGTGTGTCATCAGTTTGACTTCCTTGCAAAAGGCTTTACACCTATTATAAATACTCACAACAACACTTCACTTGTGCAGAGTAGGGGGGTGGGTTATGTTCAGGTCATATTCAGAGTTATCTATTTACCTTGTGATAGGAGCTTTTTAACCAAGTCAAACATGTTTCTGTTCTCTGTTTTTGACATGAGGCTATGATGTTGGATTGTGACATTTAATGGGATTTGTCTTTGGTAACAGGAGCTGTTGAATTTTGTCTCTGAGGTATTTGTTCTGAATTTAATTCACTCTTGTCAGGTTTCATGATGTAGGTTGGATGTGACTGGTGTTTTACACAGACTGAATGTATTGATGCATATTCTGACTTTCAGATAACCTATATGTGTTAAATGTTCTGAACAGCTGCATCGATGTCTTGGTTCCCCTGGCTCTTCACTCTGTGGTCGCCCTCAGCTCTTTCCCTGCTGCTTCTCAGTGCAATGGACCGACACAGAGGGCTGGAGGTGGTTCAGGCGATAGTGTGCTCCAGGTGGGGAGTGCCGATCAACAAGAGCCTCTCCCAGGATGGAGATGTGATTATTGGTGGACTTTTTAATCTTTATTACAAAAGATCAGCTGTAGAGCATGGATTCACCAAGCTGTCTCATTATGAACCTTGCACAGGGTAAACCCAACATGTATTATTGTTATTATGTTGTAATTAATATATATATGTATTGTCATGCTCATATATTTCTGTTAAAATACAGAAATGTTGAGCTATGATGTTATATAATGTTTATAACATGCATTGTGTTTTATAATTGTTTCATTAATAACAAAAATGTTAAAGTTGAATTTATTTGAGATAAGCACATTTTTGTATAATTTAGAAGTATAGTAGAATGATTTCAACAAATGTTGCTGTAATACCTTTCTGTTGGTCTCAATGACAGTTTTTGATATTTGCTGTTTTTATATACATATCCATGGTGAATATATATTTCACTGATATTGTGGTTTATTTATTATTGTGGTCTCAGTTTAGAGCTAGAGTCATTAAAAAATGCATATACTATGACGTTTGCGGTGGAGGAAATCAATCGAAACAGCACCCTGCTACCAGGAGTGAAGCTGGGCTACCGTATACTTGATAGCTGTGGCAGCTCCTACTGGGCTCAGCAAGTTGCACTGTCACTGGTCGGAGGAGACGCACCGAGCTGCAACTTAACACCCTCTACGCCTCGTTCCGCAGCTTATGGACAACCTGGAGAGACAGCAGGTATGACTTGATAAAATGAAGTATGCAGTGAACGTGTATCATGTCGATGACAACAACGACTCATATGATTAATTGGAGATAAATCTTAGCTGAATTTCAGGAGCAGGGCCACACCTCCACGGGGGCACTTCCGGCCACACCCTACAAATACCCACGGCCACCATAGCTCGGCCTGCCACGCCTTCGCACCCACGAAGCAAAGCAAAAACACGAAGCAAATGCACCAAACCGTACAATGCCAAACCGTACAACGCCACGCAGCAAAGCAATACGCAGAACAGAAGCAAACCGCAGAACAGGAGCAAACCGCAGAACAGGAAAGGGATATTCCTTACCTCGCCGGCATGGACCTGCTACCAACCGGGCCTTCCGATGACGGGCCTTCCGACGACGACGAACAGCTCGCCCCCCCAGCCGCCGCCCGCACATCCCGGGGACGCACCCCACCGAGGCAGGGCTTCCAGACACCATCGATCGCCTCCGAGATCGCCCAGGCGGCCCAACGCAGCCGAACCCGCCGACCAGCCACATCCATCGAACGGATTCCCTCCCTCCGGGCAATCCGCCAGTACGGGGACCCAGACCGACCGTCATCTTCCAGCGAGCCACGTCACGCCCCGGCAAAACTCCGCAGCAGACGGCGATCCGCCGCCCCCGTAACGCCGGCCACGGAGGCGGACGTCTTCCCCCTCTTCTTCCGCTAGTTCCGGGCGCAGCGCTCAGGCACAAACCTCCGACAGCCCGGCTTCCATCGGCTCCAGCTTCCCCGTACGTCGCGCTCGAAGCCGCCGCCACGGCGCGCGCGCCCCGACCGGATCTCCCAGCGGAACAGAACCGGCCAGGTTCGCCGCCTGGACCGTAGCGCGCCTGCTAACGGCGCTGCAGGAGAAGGGGATCACACACAAGCTCCGCGACAAGAAAGCGAAATTGTTCCAACTCCTCTCCGCCGCCACGGTGTCTCGCCACGCAGCGACCGACTCCCCAGCTGAAACACACGGGCGCTCCGTCAGTGACGCAACCACGCACCACCAAGCCCCGCCCCGCCGGCCTCGCCGTTCCAGGTTGCCAGTTTCACGGTGTCCCTCTCCTCCATCCCGAGCAAAACCCCCGGATTCATGGCCGCTCCGGATTGCCACCTCTCCCCTCCTCCCTATTCCCGCAGGATCCTTCTGCTCCTTCCAGCTGTGTTCCTTCTGCCTGTACTTTCACTATCCCCTCTCACCACACTTCCTCTGCTCCCCACCCCGGCACCGGGCTGCCGGGTTTTCTCTCCCGTGTCCCTCCCCCCTATCCCACTCTTCCTACCACACATGCCTTTTCTTCTACACACATCCCTGGCACCGGGTTGTCAGGCTCCCTCTCCGCCGTCCCCCCCCCCCCCCCCTATCCCACGTTCCCCGCCACACATGCCTCTCCCTCTGCTCCCCACCCCGGCACCGGGTTGCCGGGTTCCTTCTCCCCTGTCCTCCCCCCCTATCCCCCTTTTCCTACCACGCAGTTTCCTGGCACCGGGATGCCAGTTCCCACCTCCTCTTTTCCTACTTTCCAACCAGGCCATCCTCTGCCTCTCGGCACCACGGCGCCTCCCCCCCCCCCCCCCTCCTCCCCCCAAACCGGCCGCCATACGGCCCCGCCGCCGGCCCAGGGACGGTAGCCCCCCCCCCCCCCCTTGCCCAAGTACCAGAAGAGAAGAAAAGACGAGGAAGGAGATAAAGAAGGTAAGGAAGAAGAGAAGAGAGAACGAGAAGGAGCCTTTCCTCCCTACTCCCGCAGGATCCTCTGCACCTTCCAGCTTGGTTCCTTCTGCCTGTACTTTCGCTATTCCCCCTCACCGCACTTCCTCTGCTCCCCACCCCGGCACCGGGGTGCCGGGTTTTCTCTCCCGTGTCCCTCCCCCCTATCCCACTTTTCCTACCACTCATGCCTTTCCCTCTACACACATCCCTGGCACCGGGTTGCCAGGCTCCCTCTCCGCCGTCCCCCCCCCCCCCCCCCTATCCCACGTTCCCCGCCACACATGCCTTTCCCTCTGCTCCCCACCCCGGCACCGGGTTGCCGGGTTCCTTCTCCCCTGTCCTCCCCCCCTATCCCCCTTTTCCTACCACGCAGTTTCCTGGCACCGGGATGCCAGTTCCCACCTCCTCTTTTCCTACTTTCCAACTAGCCATCCTCTACCTCTCGGCACCACGCTGCCCCCCACCCCCCCCCCCCCCCCTTCCCCCAAACCAGCCGCCATACGGCCCCGCCGCCGGCCCAGGGACTACACCACTACTTCCAGCAACCACAGCAACTTGCTGGGACACCGGGCACCGGGATGCCAGTGGCCCCACCCCGCCACTTCCAGCGATGGACCCACACAGTGGCCAACAACGATGCCGCTCCCTCTGCCGCCTTTTGGGGGTTCTCCACGGCGGACGACATCGCAGTGGACCAGCCTCGGATCTCGCAAGCAGATGCCAAGTCGGCCCCCCCCCCCCCCATGCCATGGAATCGGACCAATAGTAGCCGCAGCCATCACGTGGGGCCGCGGACGTGCCAGCAAGTCTATTCCTTAACCTCCTGACAACCAGCAGTCGGTTACCCGATCATCAAATGACGCTGCGACACCCGCCCGCCGAGGGCGCGTCCTCGACGCAGCTCACGTCTGGGCCACCGCAACGCCATGGCTTCTCGGTTCCCATTCCGGAAGTTCAGCCCGCTGCAGACACCCGGCCAACATCGGGTCGGCCATATCCAACGCCGTCCTTAGACCCACAAATCCCCGCTCGATCTTGCTGACCAGCGCACAAGCTGATTTTGGGGGTTTGCAAGGCCCGGGAGCCGCAGTGGACCCTCAACCTAGCCTTTCCCCCAACCGCTTCGCCAGGCTACCCTCCACCAACCATCCCTAGGAACTCTCCAGCTGACCAAACCGCCGGCCGAGGTGGGGCCTAAGCTAGTGAATTGGAGATAAATCTTAGCTGAATTTCAGGAGCAGGGCCACACCTCCACGGGGGCACTTCCGGCCACACCCTACAAATACCCACGGCCACCATAGGTCGGCCTGCCACGCCTTCGCACCCACCCTCCCTCCCTCTCTTTAAACCACTCCCCGAAATTCATTTTCCCCCACAGTCACCTCTGTCCCACATGGACCGGGGGGGGGGGTTTGCAAGGCCCGGTAGCCGCAGTGGACCCTCAACCTAGCCTTTCCCCCAACCGCTTCGCCAGGCTACCCTCCACCAACCATCCCTAGGAACTCTCCAGCTGACCAAACCGCCGGCCGAGGTGGGGCCTAAGCTAGTGAAAGTATAAAAAGGTTAACGTCATGCAATTATATGTCTAATGCTATAAGCAGCTGGTCAGCCTGTTCCTTTGCTCATTGGTACTGCCTCGTCAACATCAACCATAGTTGTGTCCAGGGTCCTGGGGCCTCTCTCTGTGCCGCTGGTGAGTTTCATTACCTAAAGAAATAAACCTTTATTTTTATACATCAAGAGGCTGATACTATTTGAAATTTTTTATTAAAGATACAATGGTGCTATTGCTGTAAAAGCAGTGTCAAAATTATATTTCTGCATCTTTCTTTCAGATCAGCTACCTGGCAAGCTGCCCTTGTCTGAGTGACAGGCTTAACTTTCCTAATGTCTTCAGAACAATCCCCAGTGATATTTACCAAGCCCGGGCCATGGCACGAATGGCCATTCGCTTCCACTGGACTTGGATGGGAGCTATGATTGTAAATAACGATTATGGTCATCTGGCAATACAGGTGTATGTCTTTGATATTTTACAGTGAATCGCCTTTAAAAAAGTATTGCATGGATATCCTTTATATATAATAAGTAACAATATATGCATGAACATGTTTGTTGTTTTGGTCTCCAGGCATTTCAGGAAGAGACCCGGGGGAAAGGGGTGTGTTTCGAATTCATAGAGACTGTCTTTAAAGAAACTATTGTGAGTGATGCCAGTCGTGTAGCCCTCACAATTCAAGCTTCGACTGCCAGGGTGATTCTGGTCTTTTGCTGGTATACAGAGATTAAGGAAGTGTTTCTGGAACTTGCCAAGATAAATGTGAGCAAGCGCCGTGAAAATTTGTATAGACTAAGGTATTCATCAATAAACAAAGACATGTATTTTTCTTGTCGTAATTCATCTCAGTGTCCTTTTACTGTAAGTGACTGACAGACAGTTTCTGGCCAGTGAGGCTTGGAGCACCAGTGATGATATTCTTCAAGATCTTGACATCTCTAAAGTGGCAAGTGGTGTTGTTGGTGTGGCCATTCGAAGTTCAACAATACCCGGATTTGAAAATTACCTCAGAAGTTTGCACCCAATGCGTCATCCTGATGATAAATTCTTATAGGAATTCTGGGAAAAGGAGTTTGGATGCAGTCTTGGAGCTACACAATCACATGCAGCTTCTCTCTTTCCTGCTAAAGTGTCCTCTCAGAAAGGTTCTCTGCCACTCTGCAGTGGGACAGAGTCCCTGGAGGGAGTGAAGAATCCCTTCACTGATGTCTCCCAGCTTAGGTTTTGATCGGTCGTGTGGACGGGTTTGACCTCCACCTTAATGAATCAGCTATTCAGTGGAGCACAGGATCCAACCAGGTAGTCAGATCAACAAGTCGTCTCATGTCTACTAACAAAGTTGCTGTTGATTTGTCGATTTGTCGATTCACCAGACTATGTCATTGAGAATGTTGAACATTGAGGTTTTTGTGCAGGTGCCTGTTTCAGTGTGCACTGAGAGCTGTCCCCCAGGTACCCGAAAGGCCAACAGGAAAGGAGGACCTCTCTGCTGCTTTGACTGTATCCAATGTGCTGAAGGGGAGATTAGCAATCAAACTGGTGAGGAAATCACAAGACAACCTTAATGTAGCTCTTTGTGTTTTATTTTTCTTACCTCCTCTCTCTTCCTCTCCCAGATTCCCATCACTGTGAGCGTTGTCCATCTGAGTTTTGGTCCAATGCTAAACAAACTGCCTGCATCCCTCGTCAGCTGGACTTCCTTTCCTTTAATGAAACCTTGGGCATCACCCTGACTACAGCAGCTCTGTCTGGTGCAGCGGTGACAACAGCTGTGTTTGTGTTGTTTCTCTGTTACCGTCAAACACCTATGGTAAGAACCTATACTAATATAACACATGAGTGTGTTGTATGCATTTGAAATTCTTCCACATTCCTCTCTTTAATTAGTTTTTGTCCGTGCAAAGGTATTGTATTGTTTAAGTGGTCACATATTTGTCTGGTAATCTGATTCCTCTCAAGGTGCGAGCCAACAATTCAGAGCTGAGCTTCCTGCTTCTCCTGTCCCTGAAGTTGTGCTTCCTGTGCTCACTGGTGTTCATTGGTCGTCCATCAGTCTGGTCGTGTCGGTTCCAACAGGCAGCTTTTGGGATCAGCTTTGTACTTTGTGTTTCCTGCCTGCTGGTCAAAACCGTAGTAGTTCTTGCTGTTTTCCGCTCGGCTCGGCCTGGTGCTGGAGCCTTGATGAAGTGGTTTGGTCCAGGCCAACAGAGAGGAAGTGTCTGCCTCTTTACATCTATACAGGTGTGAATATTGTTTTGTTGATTCAATGATGAGAACATTTCTTCACTTGATATAAAAAATGATAACACTGACATGTGTTTACTTTTCTCAGATTATCATCTGTGTGACATGGCTGTCCCTCAGCCCCCCTGTGCCTCAACGTGTTCTGGGTTTCCAAGGGTCAACGGTCACCTTGGAGTGTGCCATGGCCTCTGTGGTGGGCTTCTCTCTGGTTCTGGGTTACATTGGTCTGCTGGCCTGCACCTGTCTCCTCCTGGCCTTTCTTGCTTGGAAACTCCCTGACAACTTCAACGAGGCCAAACTGATCACCTTCAGCATGCTGATATTCTGTGCTGTCTGGGTGGCCTTTGTCCCTGCCTACATCAGCTCTCCTGGGAAATACACTGTTGCTGTGGAGATTTTTGCAATCCTGGCCTCTAGCTATGGTTTACTGCTCTGCATTTTTGCCCCCAAATGTTTCATCATTCTCTTTAGGCCTGAGAAAAACACTAAGAAACACCTGATGACAAGGTAGTTTTTCTGGCTTGAACATGAGCATATAACTTTGTCTGGTGGAGACAGTAGCCCCGGTATCATGCAATTGTTCATGTATGCATTATGGCAATTCCTTTCATATAAATAATGCTTTGTGTTAATTTGCTAGTATGAAATCAGCAAACCTCTTGCAGCTACACGTAATTATGGCTTTCGTTGGTAACTAAATATTGTTCATACTGTTCATAGGCATCATTAAATGTAAACATCCATCATCAACCATTAAAGAAAAAACACTTTTAAATTAAAATCAGCTCACTATGTTCTTGATATATTTTGCATTAACGTGGTTGGTTGTTCTCTTTTTCTGTGTTTTAAATAAATATACTGTACCTCAACTGAATTAAGCTCTCGACCTGTTTTTACTACACAACATTAATGTATAATCTATTCAATTCAATTCAATTCATTTATATAGCCTAACATCACAAATCATAAATGTGCCTTAGGAGGGCTTTCCAATCCATGCAACATATTATGACATCCTGTTCTTGCACCCTTTCAAGAACAGGACAAAAGACTCTGGGGGAAAAATGGAAGGAACCTCAGGAAAAGCAACTGATGAGGGATCTCTCACCCAGGATGGATAGAAGTGCAATAGATGTCATGTGATGTCCATATGACAATAATAATATTACTGCTAATAGCAGAAATAAAATAAAAGTATTACCACCAAAAATAACAGCAGCATGGGAGGGCCAAAGCTCAAAACCTCCTATCTGCAGAATTTTCTGATTGCCGGATTTCATTTTGGATGATGAGAACAAGGAAGGCTGTTCATATGAATATGAATAGCCTTAAGGCTGTTTTAAAATAATCCTGCCCTTTGTTGAAACTTAATTTAGAGCATCATTTTGTAGAACCTCTTCCAACTTGCACCAAATGCAGAAGATTCTATCTGCAAAATGATCCAGGCATTTTTCAGATAGGAGGTTTTGCTCTTCGGCCATATTTCACATATTTTATCAATAACTATTCAGATATTTTTAATTATTTTTTGTACGTTGTCATATAATTTTCCGTTCATTTTACGCTTTTCACATGTTTTGCTATTCATTTTATTTTATTTTTTTACTTTTCAGATATTTTCACTCATTATTTCTTTTTGGATATGTTACTAATATATTATTATAGTTTAATAATATTTTTTGGGTATTTTTCTAATATTGTTTGAACATTTCCCACTGATATTTTCCTCAACTCTTACTAACACAAAAGTAATATTACAGCGTAATATTACATGTGTCTCTGTGTTGTTATCCTTCACTCGTCCACCAGGTATCCTTAGACTCACCTTTTTAGTTGTACCCTCATGAGCCCTGCAGAACCTGAACCAGAACCAGAACTACAACCAGAACCTGAACCAGAACCTCAGCCTCAACCTCAACCAGAACCTGAAACAGAACCTGAAGTCCTCTCTCAGATATGTATCAGTAATGTTCTTTGAAGAAATCTGACAGTAAAGTTAAAAACTACTTGTTTCAAATATTTTCTAAAATCAAGTTTGATCTGTCCTGATTCATACTTGATTTTTTTTAACTGGTCAACGTGTTTGTGATGTTTAAATGTAGCAACGACCCAGGTACTCCGTATTCCTGCAGTACCCCACACAGGACTCTCCAAGTCCACATGAAGTGGAAACAGATGGTTTCAGATTCACTACTGAACTACTGCTTCTCTATTTACGCTTAAACAACATTTAAAATGTGTTTAATGTTTTCTTTAATTTCAAGTACTTTATGTAGTTTTATTATTTATTGTAGTTTTATATTATAATGTTAAACATTTTGAACTGTTAAAGTTTGTTGCACTAATAAATAAACCTTAAAATAATCATCAAAACCTCAGTGCTTCAAATCAAACAATTTATTAAGAAAAGTAAAACAAAGTAGATACATACTTGTTTATTTGTAAAAGAAATATTAAATCAAACAAACTGATCAGCAGATTCTCAATATATCAGAATCATGTTCAACAAATCATCCAACAGAATAAAAAGTTGAACATTTTCAGTTTTATATGTTATTGGATTATTAGTATATTAAATCAGAAAGAAGAAGAAGATGGGTCACTCAGGTATAGTTCCATCATTGTTCAAAGTCAAAGAATAACTTTATGATGTTAGTTGTAATGAATAAATATATTTTAAAATCAAGTACGTTTCTCTGGCATTTATAGTTTTCTACTATACCGAAACATACCGAACCGTGCTCCACTGTATCGTACCGAACCCAACCGTGAATTTTGTGAACTGTTACACCCCTAGCAGATTATCAATATATCAGAATCATGTTAAACAAATCATCCAACAGAATAAAAAGTTGAACATTTTCAGTTTTATATGTTATTGGATTATTAGTATATTAAATCAGAAACGTTGTCGTCAAAGTGAGAAAATGTCAGATTGCATCCAATTTAATGATCAATAATCAAAATCTGACATTGTTTATATTGTGATGACATCATTATTTATTAAAACTGACATGAGGAAAATAAAAGGTTCATGTTAAACTTTATTCATGTTAAACATTTTAACAAATGAGCCAAAGTGATTTTAGATGAAACAAACATCTAAAAACTGAACATTTATTAATGTATTGATTCATTACGGATCATTAATGTCAGTAGAAGCTCAAATAAACAACTTGTAAATACACGATAAACAAATTCATAGTCATATGAATATATGTGAACAGTTTTAAATGTCTCACAGTGCAGCTGATTGTAAAAACACAGCAGAAGTCAAAGGACAAAAACAATGAACTCATAAAGATCAAGTTATTAACACACACGGGTCCTGATGATCAATACAACTGATCACATGTTAAAGAGAGTAGAACAATCCTGGGAGATAACGGTGGGAGTCACATGACTAGTGACTAACGGGTCACATGACTATAGACTGACTAACGGGTCACTGACTGACTACGTTTTCATTTCAGAACAATATGGTTATGTTTTGCAAATCTAAAAATACACCTGACACCTGCTGGGCTTGATATAAGAGAGATGACCAATGAGTAACTGATTTGAGTTTGAACATGTCAGGTTGTTCTAAAGGTCAGTGGTCTTCATTGAGAGTTCAACTGTATCACTGTTTCTTTTGTTTCTTGCCTTTTTTTGTTTGGGCTGCTGCTCCTGATCCCACTGTTCCTGGTCCTAGTCCTGGTTCTGGTCCTAATACAGCTCCTGCTCTTGCTCCTGCTCTTGCTCCTGCTCTTGCTCCTGCTCTTGCTCCTGCTCTTGCTCCTGCTCTTGCTCCTGCTCTTGCTCCTGCTCTTGCTCCTGCTCTTGCTCCTGCTTCTGCTCCTGCTACTGCTCCTGTTACTGCTCCTGCAAATATTCCTGCTACTGCACCTGCTCCTCCTCCTACTGCAAATCCTACTAGTCCTCCCATTACTGCTCCGGTTAATGCTCCTAGTACTGCTCCTATTCCTTGTCGGCCTCGTGCAATCAATAAATAAGGTTTAAATGCTTTCCATGCTTTGTCTTTCAAGTCATCATTGTCGACCTTCTGGTTCCCTTCTTTATTGGAGAACAGTTTCCTTACTTTATCTAAGTACGTCTCAGCCTTCTTGAATATCTCATCAGTGAAGTGTTGTCCATCGTTAGCTGTGACCATCTCATCTACTTTATCCAGGAAGGTTCTAACCTGCTCTCTGTTTCTTTTTGCTCTGTTGTCAAACACACAGTATCTACCACCACACAAGGAGACCAGTTTTGACACCTGAGGGTTGGACTGGATCAAATCCTCCACATTCTGGTCTTTCAGCTCGTCTCCATAAGTGAAAAGGACCATGGAGTACCTCAAAGCCTCACTGTTGAACAGTTTTGGAATCAGCTCAAACAGTTGGATGTCAGCGTTGGTGATTCTGCTTTTTTGCGTTTTTCTGCCTTTTTGATTCTTTATACATATATTTTTCTTGTTTATTGTAAATTTGTGTTTGTACATTGTGTTTGTACATTGAGAGCGGAGTGGAAACCGGTGACAAATTCCATGTATGCGTAAGCACACATGGCCAATAAAGCTGATTCTGATTCTGATTCTGATTCTGATTCTGTCTATTTTGACCACAAAGATGAAGGCATGTGGTCCAGGACTGGCTGTTACTGTCATCTTCATGATCTCCAGGTACAGCTGTTCAGGAGTCAGAACTTTATCAGTGAACCCTGGAGTGTCGACCACTGTGACCTCACAACCCTCCACAATGGCTGACTTAGAAACACTCTTAGTACTGACTGAATTAAAGTTACAGGCTGATTTGAACTGATCTGATCCCAGGATGGTGTTGCCTGAGGAACTTTTTCCAGCTCCAGGTCGACCGAGCAGGACGATCCTCCTTTGTTTGGAGACTTCAGCTGGAAAACATTTAAAAACAGATGAGTTTACCTTCTCATTACTACAGTCTGCAACATGGGAACATGTCAGTGAAACATCTCCTAAACAATAGAGAAATGTTTCTGAAACACTTTTAACCCAGAGACAGACACATCCAGTGGACATGAGGGGTTAACAGTTTAAAAGTTCAATAGGAGTTTCAGAGCAGCAGCTGGATGGAAGTAGTTCATGTGGTGCAGGAAAATTCTGTGTACCTTAGTTTTCAACATGGAACTCAACCAGTACAAACCTGTTCTGTGTTGGTTTTAACCAACAGAACAGAGTTGATCCAAACAAACTGGTCAGTGAGCAAGAACACATAAGGCTAATAACATGGTTGTTGGACTGTTGGATTAAGCAACTTCTCGCTTAATCCAACAGTTGTTAACACGTTGTTCAGTTCTGCTAACGTTAGCTACCGTACTTTAGCTTTACCTCTCCTGCTCTCTCTTGCTCGTGTGATGACCCCTCCCTTCCACTAAGGGTCTGTGTCCTGTTTGTCTCTTTCTGTCTTTCAGGTTGTTGCTTATCAGTGGATGGGACACACACACCTGAGCCTGGTGGGAGTGTCAGGTATAAAGACTCAGGTATAGCCGTCCCCCGAGCAGCCGGGAGGCTGGGTGACTGTCCGAAGGAAGCATAAGTCTAAGCAGAAGCACACGGTTCACCACCAACTAATTCACGTTTCACGACATTGAGTCCTATTTAAAACTGCTGAGGATAAGCGTAAATACAGTAAGATTGTTATTCACGTTGGCTGTAATGACATGTCTTGTTCGAGATATTTTTAGAGACATGCAACACTTCCCCTGATTGGTGGTTTAAATGTTACTCACTGATTCTGAGGTGGGCTGACTTCATCAGCAGCTCTTTGACTTGTTCCGGTCCTCCATTTCTATTGTTGAACATATGATGTCTCCCTTCAAACCTTTCAACAAGTGGTGGAAGTGGACCTTCTGGATCCTCGTTGATGAAATCATCTAACGACATGTTGCCTAATGCTGCGTTCACACCGGTCGCGTTGATTTTTTGACGCGCGTCGAGATTACATACAAAGTCTATGCACAGACGCGATGAGACTGGCGCGCCGCGATTTTGCGATGGCGCGGCGCGTTGGACGCGTTATTGCAGTGCGGTGGACGCGGTGGACGCGTTGGACGCCGCAAAATCGCCAACGCGCAAGTTGAAATTTTTCAACTTCTGCGAAATAATCGCGTGACGCTGTGGCGCGATAGCCTATCAGCGTTGAGTTGCTGCTCCCGTCATCAGTGCCGTAGCTCCTGCCGGTGCTGAATCACAAACAACAATGGAGGACAAATTAATAGTGGCGGTTTGTGGGTTCCCCGAGCTCTACGATACCTCATATCAATAGAGACCGGACCAAACGATGTGTATACATGTGTGTGTGTAAACCATACGGTACAAACAATGAATAGACGCTGCCGTATTTACGTCTACGTGACGTTATTGAGTGCTGGTGGAGCTGCTACGATGTTAGCATAGCCTAGCACCGATCCATCAGAGCTCCATTGAGAAGACAAGTAGCCTACAAATCGGCATCATTATGTAGTTATTTCGGAGACCCTTTTTGTCGGAGAAGACAAGTACAAATCGGCATCATTATGTAGTTATTTCGGAGTCCCTTTTTGTCGGTTTATTTTCCGTTGAATCACAGCCAAATCAGTTTATGTTGTGTTCCTACAGCTGTAGTAAACAGCGACCGGTGGCTTGCTAGACACAGTGAATACAGCTCGATACAATCCACGGAGCTCCTCTGAACAATATTATGAACCAGACATGACTGCGTTTGGCATTCCGACGTTTGAGGGACTTCCACAACACGTACAAAGCAGCAATTGTCCTTATTCCTTTCACGGTTGATAGCGGAAAGTAATGGCGGCCAGGTGAACGGCTTCCAGTCGATAAACCACGCCCCCTCTCCGGCGCTACGAGATTTTGCGGCGTTTGGTGTGAACACGACCGGCGGCGCGTTGGACGCTTTTTTGCAGTGCGTTGGACGCGATTTTGCAGCGCGTCAAAAAATCAACGCGACCGGTGTGAACGCAGCATTAGTCATCTCCTCCTGTGAAGAGCAGGTAACACTTGTTGAAATCCTGATCTCCGACGGCTCTGATAGCTTTGTCCACAGCGTTCTCCTGCTCGATGGTGAAGCGATCTATTTTAACCACCACCAGGAATACACAAGGTCTGGAGGACTTCAGGAGGTCCTGACACCGTGTCTGAACCTCCCCCTCAGATCCTAATATACCTGGAGTGTCGATCACTGAGATCTGTTTCCCAAACACAGTTTCAGTGACCTCAGAGATCTGTGTTGTCACCGATCTGAATGATTTTTTTGATTCAAACGCTGGTCGTCCCAGGATAGTGTTTCCTGAAGCACTTTTACCAACGCCTGAGTTTCCCAGAAGGACGATGGTGAGACCTGGATCCATGTTTGAGTGACACAAAACATGCCTGACAAAACATGAAAGAAAGAGTCCATCATTAGTGGGAGCAGATCTGTCGGGTGCAGACTGAATGCTGCTGGTGAGTTTTGTGTTTAGTCATTCTGTACTTTCTTTAACGTGACAGCTGTTCAATTCACAAGCTCATCCATACAAAGTATGAAACAGACATGATGCTCAGGGTGAGGAACAATGTCAGACTAATAGATAGTAGCCAAAATAGCTGAATGCGACAGAGTGGTGGTCTCAAGATGTTGTTGTCTCTTCTTTGTTTTGTTCAAAAGGACGACTTCAAGCAGAAATATCTGAAAGCACGACAGACTAAATACAGTGTCGCCCTCTGGTGGATCAGTGGTGGAAACACAGAACTCTCTTTAAGTTCTGGGTTTGCAGCATTAAATAAAAACATGAGCGGCTTTTATCTCTGCTGGTTATCAGTCAGAGTTCAGCTGTAGTGTGATGATGAGGTGAATGTTGCACTAAATCAGGTTTATTGTATATTAATACGATTGCTACATCTAAATGATCCGTCACATGTGACCCTGAGTCTATGTTTAATGTGTTTGAGATGAAATCACACCACAACATTTACTGCTGCTTGATGCAGAGCAAAGAGCTTTTACTTTGTTTCAAACCACATTTGAACTTCAAGAGATAAACTAATTTAATTGATGTTTACATGAAGAATAATTTACATATTTTTTTATTCTGTGTATCAACATGCTGATACATGCTCAGATAACTTCTGTCAGACGGGAACAAAATGGAGTCTGATCTGTTCTGATGCAATGTATTACTTCTCTGACAGTCTGAAAGGACAAAGAACCAACAGGAAGGACAGAAAAAGAAAAGTGAAACTATGAACTTCAAATATATAAATACAAATATATACATTAATTTAGACTAAAGGATATTTATGTGTTCATACTGCAGACAGAAGTCAAGGTTTTATATCAGAAAGTAAACAAGTTTAAATATGAATTATGAATTATGACAGCAGGTGTAACATCAAGTATTCTATAAAACAAACAGATAAACAAACAGAAAACAAATAAACAAACAGATAAACAAACAGAAAACAAATAAACAAATAAACAAACAGAAAACATACAGACACGGACCTGAGAGCAGCTGCTGTTTGTATCCAGAGTCCAGAGATAATAAAGTATTTCCGCACATTTCACAATAAAAACGCTTCACATTCAGCTGCGCCACCTACTGAACTGGCCTTCAAAATAAAATCCCCCAATTTGTCTTTTTCTCTCAGATTTGTGATGAAAGTTTGTTCTGATATGTTATTGATTTGTCTCAACAGCAGATTACTTTTAGTTTGGATTCATTCTGAAATGCGTTTGTTGTTTTCATTCTTCTTCTATTT
>JAFEUB010000975.1:145000-155000 GCA_024529925.1 Ophthalmolycus amberensis | reverse complement strand
TGGGGAACGTTTAAACTGGTGATCAGCTGCTGGATCCTGAGATGTTTTCTCTCCTCAGTCACCAGATGCTGCTTGAAGCGGACAGGTGAGGTGTTGGGCAGACAGGTGACTGTCGTCGACACTCCTGGACTCTTTGACACCTCGTTACCCGAGCACACGGTGAAGAGAGAGATCTCAAAGTGCGTCAACATGTCGGCCCCGGGGCCTCACGCCATCCTGCTGGTCATCAAGGTGGGGACCTTCACCGACGAGGAACGAGACGCAGTCAGGCAGGTGGAGGAGATCTTTGGGCAGGATGCCTGGAACTACACCATCATCCTCTTCACCCACGGAGATGAAGTCCAGTCAGACTTCAGGCAGCTGCTGGAGGAGGCGGGACCAGAGCTGCAGCAGATCCTGGAGAAGGTGGGAAACAGATATCACGTCTTCAACAACGTCAAAGCCAACGATCGCGGACAGGTCTTGGATCTTCTGGAGAAGGTTGAGGAGATGGTCGGTGCCAACGGAGGACAGTGTTACTCCAACCCCACTTACGAGGAGGTGGTGGCGATGCTGCGACAGAGAGAGGAAAAGCTCAGAGAGTTCTACGAGAAGAAGCTGGAGGAAGGAATCAAATCCGTGGAGTCAAAGTACGAGAAAAAGCTGAGCGAAGCTCACCAGGAGCGACAGAAGGTGGAGGAGCAGCTGCAGTGTGAGCTGCAAGAGGTGAAGCGGTACTATCGTGCTTTAGAGAGCGGAGTCCGTTTTGTCGTGGAGCAGACGGTGCGGACTGACTCCATGGAAGACGTTCTCAAGTTTCATGAGGCCCTGAAACTGAAGTTCACCTCTTGAACTCTGATTCTTTACAATGAAACGATCTGCTGACAGAAACGTGCAAAGAGTTCATGTGATGAGCCGACAATCATGTAAAATGTTCAAAAATACACAAGTAAAATGAATAAAGTACTGCACATCATGATATATATATATTTATTTATCTAACCATTGATGATGGGAAGAGTGTTACAAATGGTTACTTGTGTCGGAGCGAGGGGTATCTGGCTTCATGCCCTTTGTGGTTCAGTACTGTCTCTGGAGTTCCAGAGGGAACTCAGAGTGGTCAGAGCTCGGCATTGTCATCATTTGTTTGGTTACTTTGGTCAACTTCCTGTTGGCACACTCTTGGAAAATCTGGATGCTTACTGTTTTCTGTGCAGTTCCTGGTCTCCTGTTTTTCTCTCTGCTCCTCTTAAAGTTACTTCTACAGATGCTGTTGTTGCTGGGTTGCAGGATGAAGAACGGAGATTGGTAAACTGACTGGGGTCGGGTTCTGTTTAAGCATTTGTGAGTACGGTATAAAGCTGTAGCCTACAATTATTGCATGGTAAAAACTATAGACTTTATAGTTTGCCAATATTGGCGATTCCTGTTTTGTGTTGGGATTCCTGATGTGTACCTTGTTTTTGTGGGGGGGGGGGGGGGGGGGTCAACCCTCCTCCCATACACTACGTCACATGTGTCAAACTCAAGGCCCGCGAATCCGCCAGCAAAAAAAAAGAAAAGAAAGAAACGTTTGACTTGATAATAAAAATATCCCCATCTTCGAAATTATGAGATACAGTCATCGAAGCAGCTCTGGCGTAGAAAGAATAAAACCAATGTGGCTGAGGTGGAAACCTTCATTGAGCAACAACTGGAAACATCTGGTCAGTGTCATGGTTACAGATGGATGCACCAAAAGTGCCATGGGGATATTTTTATTATCAAGTCTAACTTTTCATCTTTTTTTGAAATTTTTTTTGCTGCCGGAAATGGGCATCCATATGAAAGGCATATGATTGTCTTAAAATTAAAGTCTATGTTGCTTTACAGTGTACAGTGACCATAAACTACATCTCCCAAAATGCATGGCGATTTTGTGTCCCGCGAAATGACGGTATCCTGCTGCTACAGCAGTTTTTCCATATCGGTATTCAACTTTGATAAATTGTATTTCACACTGTGATGGGGAAGGTAAACTGTGTCATGAATCCGTGGTTTACATGTGTGCCGAACCGTGAGGGGGGATCCGTTACACCACTATTATTACTATTATTCACTCACGGCATCAAATTGGCCAAGAATTAATGACTGCAATTGCAGCAGAATATATTTACAAAAGTTATAGCTAAAAATGATGCAGCAAAGTGTTATACAGAGGGTGAATTGAAGCAATGATATCGTTGGCATAATTGTTTTTTGCTGCATGTACTGAATCACGACCACTAGATGGAAGTATTATACCATTAAATTATGCTCTAATGCTCTATCGTCACTCCACAATGTTTCTTCCTTGTTTTCATGTACATCTACATTAGCTGTGCAACATCGTTCTCTTTCTCTACTGTTAATTGAAGTATTTGCTCTATATACAGTAACTGTCCTATGCTTAAAATACTGTAATATTAAAAAGTCTTGATGAACTTTTTAGAATGAGGCAAAGTGAGCATGTTTGTTAAGATTTTTAAAAAAAAGTCTAGGCATCACATACATTAATTGTCCACCATGTACCGGTAGTCACAGAAAGGAAGATGTGGAGAAAGGGATTAGTTCAGACTTTGAGGGACAGGGGAATTACACAATAAAACTATTTTATTTTATTTTCAATAATAATTATTTATTTTCAATTCAGCCTCCAAAGGATATAAAGTGCTGTGAATTAATTACCTACTTTGCTAACATATTACTTTGCATTCAGTTCGATGATGCCACCAGAGTGCGAAGGGAGAAGGCAAAGCTCGAATGAAATAGAATGAACGTTATTGCAACCTGTCTTCCTCTTCTTTTAACCTTTTTATTATCTAATTTATAATCTAATCTATATCTAATATATCTATTGCAGATAAAAAAAAAAAGTTGTGGCAGTGTGTTAGCTATGATCTGCAACATCATGAAAACAACAAACATGCACACAGCCTCTTTCATTCCCTCTGAGCCTCCTCTCTGTCAGTGTGTAATGGGATATAATTGTTTGTAAAATTAACAATGATGGAGGTGAGCGATTGCACACCTGCGACTCATCCTCACTAAACCCTCTTGAATTAATTGTGATGTAACTTAGTCCTCTGAGACTAGATTACCTTTTGCTCTCCTGAACGAGGGCTGTCTCAGGCTTAACGAGCATGAGCAAAGTCAGCCTTGCTTCCCCAACCCATTTTTATTATGTAAACTCACAGCATGCAAACCATTGTTTTTCATTCTATGTTTTTTTCTGTTGAGTCCTTTATTGCCCTAATTTTAATGTCATACCTTCATGAATGTGTGTGGGATTGGTTAACTTTTAGTTGCAAAGACCATTGTCACAAATAATTTATTACATAACACACGAAGACGCCTCCTAGACGCAGAAAAATGTAATAATTGCTGCGAGCCGCACTTTGCCACTGCCTGGTATGTTTTCAGCGTCAACCATCCAAAGCCTGTAGCTGGCAGGTTTAAGACAACTAGCATGAGTGCATGGTTGTGAGACGATTAGCTGTGAACCACTGCCACTGGTGTTCCCCTCCAAGTCTATGTTGCAGTGGCTGATGGATGCCAAGCTCACTAGAATATAATGTGGCAATCCTACAGGGATTCTCCTATGGCCTTGTATCAGTGACTTCTAAAAAAAGAGTTGGGGTAGGAGGGCTCAGACCTAGTTTTTGAGATGTAGGTTTCCTTGTTTCTTAGCTGGAACGGCATATGGTGGTGATGACTGGCAAGGCCGTGGTCTCCTCCTAGATGGGGAGGTTTTACATCAAGGACAGGTCACCAGGCTGTCATTGGGCTGACACCATAGTCCTCATTTAATCTGAGTTGCATGTCTTTGGACTGTGAGGAAACTGGAGAACCTGCAGAAAACTCACGCTGACACAAGCAGAATATGCAAACTCCACACAGAAGTGTCTGCCCTTCATTGTATTTAGTTTCTACAAAAACAGAAATGTCCCCATGAAAACAGCCCACAGTGAGGTCTCAGAGACTTTCTGCTGTTGATTTGATATCTCTAAACCTAGACTAATATATCACAACTATTATAAACGTTAGATACCACAAGAGGTAAGTAAAACTAATATTTGGATCCACCACATATTAACTTTCTTTTACAATATGAATGATCTAGTCTTTTAAAAAACCTTTTCCAAAATATCTTCGTAATGAACCTTTACTGAAAACCCCCCAATGTGGTTAGGCATGGCTCTGGTGTGAGAGGTGTGGCTGTGTATTTCAGTCACTGTGGATTAATTTATCAACTAAATGTTAAAGATGAAAATGCAACTCTATTGGGATATCCATGGCCACTGCCCTCCAGGTAAATACCCTTTGCTACTGCCCTCCAGGTCGTTCGGCCTGGGCTTTACAACTGTTATAAATACACAGAACAACATCTATGTTGTGCAGAGTAGGAAGGGGGGGTCCATGTCATACCTTGTCAGTTGTCAGTTGTATCTGTTTGTAATTTAATTGTATTTAGATTTTCAGGTGGATGTCTTATGGATGCCGTAAGGGGGATTTAATCAAATTCCACTTTTTAATTTCAGGAACTGTTGACGGTTTATTACACCTCTTATTTACCTATGCTTTGCCAATGAGAGGCTACAGTATCTAACTGAGTACATTGTACATATTTAAAGTGCCCAGAACGGCTCCGTCCATGTCTTGGTTATCCTGGTTCTTCGCTCTGAGGCTGTGCTCATCCCTGCTCCTGGTGGGGCTTGTGTGCAGACAGCTGGGGCTCAGGGTGGGGTTGCAGGTGGTTCAGACAGCGACTTGTTCCCGGTGGGGTGTACTGAGCGATCAGGGTCTGTTCCAGGAGGGAGATGTAGTGATTGGTGGGCTCTTTAGTCTTTATTACAAGCCTCCAGCTATAGACAGCGACTTCACTCAGCTGCCATACTACAAACCTTGCACTGGGTAAAACTCTGAACTGTATTATTTACTGTGAAAACTATCCATGTTTGACAAACACAAGAAGCATTATTGGCTGTATCTTTTCTATTCCATTGGCAGTTAACTATTGGTCGTTTCTTTACATTCACATGTTCATTTTCTTGTTAAAGCATGTTGTTAGAATAGTATACAATGATGGCTGATTACATATAATATTTACAAATCATTACAGATTTTCACAGTCACTTCAGCATTTTGACTGATATTTCTCTAATTTCTTCTCTTCTGTGGTCTCAGTTTGCAAAATCTTCCATTACAGTACATATATGCTATGGTGTTTGCCGTGGAGGAAATCAATTATAGTACAACCTTGCTGCCAGGTGTGAAGCTTGGCTACCATATTCGTGATAGCTGTGGCCTACCCCTTTGGGCTATGCAGGCAGCGCTGTCGCTGGTTGGGGGAGACAGTGCCAGTTGTAATTCAACAGACTATTCTGCTGGAGAAGGAATCAGAGAAAGGAGAGGTAAATCAAGCTTGCCATGGAACTGATGTACATCCTTCTACATCAAGCGAATGAAATGATGAAAGCATAAACACCACAATTCTGTGTCTGAAACAGAACCAGAGCTTAACAAATTACTTTATTTCATTGTATCTTATAATTTCATCAGGTGATCAGAATGTTCCTTTGATCATCGGTGGTTCCTCATCTAAAACAGCCCAGATACTCTCCAGAATCCTGGGGCCCCTTGCTGTACCTTTAGTGAGTCCTCAACAAGTTAAATTTAGCTTTTTTTATTGATTTGATTTATTATATTGATTTGTAGTGCGTAAAATGTTTTCTCAGCTTCATTTTGCTATCCTCACAGAAAAAAGGAACCTATTTACTGTGAACTGCAGTAAGCACAGACTTTATGTGAATGCAATTTCAGAATTGCTATGTGATTTTAGAATATCTATGTATGTATGTATGTGTTTTTTGTCCTTTACTGTAGATGAGCTACACGGCTAGCTGCCCCTGTCTGAGTGACAGGCTCCAGTTTCCTAACTTTTTCAGGACCATGCCCAGTGATATTTACCAAGCCCGGGCTATTGCCCAGCTTTCTATACGCTTCAATTGGACCTGGATCGGAGCAGTTGTAGCAAACAACGATTATGGCCTTGTGGCAATAAAGGTGTTTCCATTTGGCATCTATACAAGAGATCTACACAACACATGAATGCTTTTTATTAATCTAATCTTTTTGCGTCTTTCAATATGTCAGGTTTTTCAGGAGGAGACTCGGGAGGCAGGGGTGTGTCTGGCATTTGTAGAGACTCTCCAAAGGGAAAACATTGTGAGTGATGCCAGACGAGCAGCCCTCACCATTCAGGCCTCGACTGCAAAAGTGATTCTGATCTTTACCTGGTACACAGATGTGAGAGAACTGTTTCTGCAACTAGCCAAGATAAATGTGAGCAAATTAAATAAACCTGAATTCAACTGATGTCTTCTGTGAAACATAATAGCTTTTTTTAAATATCTTTGATTGTGTTGCTATCTTTAGGTGACTGACAGACAGTTTCTTGCAAGTGAGGCTTGGAGCACAAGTGGTGATCTTCTCCAAAATCCTGTCACTTCTAAAGTGGCAAGTGGTGTTCTTGGTGTGGCCATTCGAAGTTCAGCTATACCTGGATTTAAAAATTATATCAGAAGTTTGAAGCCATCTGTTCGTCCTGACAATAAGTTCTTTAAAGAATTTTGGGAAAAGATGTTTGGTTGTAGTCTTGGGGCCACACCACTCTCTACATATGCATCTTCACCGCCGCCTCAAGAAGACCGGTTGCTTCAAAAGGAGTCTCTGCCACCCTGCAGTGGGACAGAATCACTGGAGGGAGTGCAAAATCAATTCACTGATATCTCCCAGCTAAGAGTGACATATAACGTCTACCTTGCTGTTTATGCTGCAGCTCATGCTCTTCACAGCCTTCTCTCCTGCCTTGATAGAGACAGCTCATCCGGAAACAACAGCTTCAGCTGTTTCTCCCCAAAACACATCAAACCCATAGAGGTAAACACTAATATGTCTATTTCAACGTTACATATTGTAATGGGGACATGAACAATACCACTGCAATTTTGTATGTGACCAATGCAGCTGCTTAATCTTCTTTTAAATTAAGAAAAATATTTCTTACAATTTTGTTACTTTCAGCTGATGCAGCACTTGAGCAACCTGAATTTCACCACGCCACAGGGGGAAATGTTTTATTTCCAAGGGGGTGACACTCCAGCAAAGTACGACCTTGTCAACTGGCAAGAAACCCCTGAGGGGTCACTCAAACTTGTTTTGATCGGTCGTGTGGACGGGTTTGACCTCCAACTTAATGAATCAGCTATTCAGTGGAGCACAGGATCCAACCAGGTGGTTAAAAAAAGAACAATATTGATTCAGGCCAGTACTAAAATATGATTCACATGGCATTATGTCTTAAGAATATTGTTTTCACTTGTTGTGCAGGTGCCTGTTTCAGTGTGCACTGAGAGCTGTCCCCCAGGTACCCGAAAGGCCAGCAGGAAAGGAGAACCTCTCTGCTGCTTTGACTGTATTCAATGTGCTGAAGGGGAGATTAGCAATCAAACTGGTGAGGAAATGTCTCCATAAGACACCCTCCATTTTCCTCTTTGTGTTTTACTTTCTTTAACTCCTCTGTCTTCCTCTCCCAGATTCCCTTCACTGTGAGCGTTGTCCATCTGAGTTTTGGTCCAATGCTAAACAAACTGCCTGCATCCCTCGTCAGCTGGACTTCCTTTCCTTTAATGAAACCTTGGGCATCACCCTGACTACAGCAGCTCTGTCTGGTGCAGCGGTGACAACAGCTGTGTTTGTAGTTTTTCTTTACTACCGTCAAACACCTATGGTGAGAATCCAGAGATTGTCAGTTTGTAATTGTGAGAATGTGTTAGGTTAGCATATTTGGAAAATATAATTGTGCATAACTGTATATTAGAATATGTTTGAAATAATCTGAATGAATCTATCTTCTTATTTAAAGGTCCGAGCCAACAATTCAGAACTGAGCTTCCTGCTTCTCCTGTCCCTGAAGTTGTGCTTCCTGTGCTCACTGGTGTTCATTGGTCGTCCATCAGTCTGGTCGTGTCGGTTCCAACAGGCAGCTTTTGGGATCAGCTTTGTACTTTGTGTTTCCTGCCTTCAAGTTAAGACTATAGTTGTTCTGGCAGCTTTCCGCTCAGCTCGGCCTGGTGCTGGAAACTTGATGAAGTGGTTTGGTCCAGGCCAACAGAGAGGAAGTGTCTGCCTCTTTTCCTTTATACAGGTCAGAAATGCGGAAAAGCTTTTTAATAACAAAATGAATACCTATTACAATATTTGTCTGACATTAACATGATATTGTACAATGTTTTTTTTCATCCAGGTTTTCATCTGTATTATCTGGCTACTGTTCAGCCCCCCTGTGCCTCAAGTTGACTTGGATATCCCAGGGTTAAAGGTCACCTTGGAGTGTGCCATGGCCTCTGTGGTGGGCTTCTCTCTGGTTCTGGGTTACATTGGTCTGCTGGCCTGCACCTGTCTCCTCCTGGCCTTTCTTGCTCGGAAACTCCCTGACAACTTCAACGAGGCCAAACTGATCACCTTCAGCATGCTGATATTCTGTGCTGTTTGGATAGCTTTTGTTCCTGCTTATGTTAGCTCTCCTGGAAAATATGCTGTTGCTGTGGAGATTTTTGCAATTCTCGCCTCTAGTTATGGTTTACTGCTCTGCATCTTCGCTCCAAAGTGTTTCATTATTCTCTTGAGGCCGGAGAAAAATACTAGGAAATACCTGATGGCCAGGTAGCAGAGAAATTAACAATACACCTGAGTCCATATGTCCTGGCATTTGTTTTATGTATATAGTAGGCCTACTCAAAAAAACGCTCTTTTTTTCAGATTTTCATAAAATGTGACATATCCTGAAATTATTCATTTTTGCCACTCTCTGCTGGCTACTATTAGTTATTGACCAATAATGTCTGACAGAATAGTTTGTGTTATAAATAAAAAAAGAATAAGTAAAAAAAAAAAGCCTATTTTATTGCTTTGACATTAACAACTATTAATAATGTAAGACACCTTGTACCGCTTGAGAAAAACAGCAACATTAATAAACATAAATAAAAAAGAATTCGAGGTAGTGTTAAAGTTTTTTTGCAGTTATGCAACTATTTGCATCACAGGTTGTGCCATCCACATTTATTGTGAGCAGAGAACCAAAGTGAGAAGGAGTTACATCAGATTGCACTTCACAATGATTTACTGAATTACCATTTTTGAGTAGATCAGGTGTGAATCACAGGAGAGAGTCCATGTGAAGTATTGTCGGGAGAGAAATACAATGGTGGCACACCACGACAGATTCCAACTTTATCATTTCATCATTTCATTTTGGAGTTCTTATGAAATTTGAGAAAATACCTAAAGAGAAAGCTGGTTTTGAGGACTTCAACATTTATTAGTTAAACCATATCCTCTTCAGTCAGTCAGCAGGGGATTGGAATCAAAACATCAAACCTTATTTGCAGTAGTCTTGTTTGAAATGCACAGTAACATAAATCAAACATTTTAAAGCAGTAAACTACGGTGATGTCTCCGTTGGCATAGTAAACAAATCCAGATCTTTAGCTTTTTACCTCTTTGATCCAGATCTGAAGAATGACCAAAGGTCAAAATCCCACTAAATATTATTAATAGTTTAAATTCCATTCAGATCAATTTGTTTTTTATAGCCCACAATCACAAATTTTCCTCAGAGGGCTTTACAATCTGTACACCTACGACATCC
This sequence comes from Ophthalmolycus amberensis, assembly GCA_024529925.1. NCBI lineage: Eukaryota > Metazoa > Chordata > Actinopteri > Perciformes > Zoarcidae > Ophthalmolycus > Ophthalmolycus amberensis. Next base: position 145,288 of record JAFEUB010000975.1, on the reverse strand, counting down.
TCTGTCCCAGGACCCTCACATCGGAACAGGAAAAACTCCCCCAAAAAAACCTTTAACGGCAAGAAAGAAAAGAAGAAACCTTAGAGAACAGAGGAGGGATCCCTCTCCCAGGATGGACAAAGTGCAATAGATGTCATGTGTACAGAATGAACAACATAACAGAGTTAGAACACATTCAATGCATACAACATGAATGACTCAATTAACGAGTAGTGAGCAGAATAAAGATTGAATAATTACGGCTACTAACAGAAGCAGTGGATATAGTAGAATAAGAATGATAATAAA